>CM067374.1:84959160-84969421 GCA_034401795.1 Chaetoderma sp. LZ-2023a | reverse complement strand
AAGCATCGAGAGGAATAGCAAACGGAAGTCTTGCACATCGACCATACGTCAGATAGAATGGCGTATATCTGGTCGTGGAGTGACGAGCATTGCAGTACGCTATTAAAGCTGCGCCTAACTCATCTTCCCATGCACGAGACTCGTTGTTTACACCTTTCTGGATTAACTCCTTAAGAGTGCGATTGAACCTCTTGGTACGTCCGTTAGTTTGTGGATGATATGGACTCGATCGTCTATGATCAATACCATGTTCATGAAATCACGGTTCCAGAGAATTTGAACAGAATTCTTTACCCTGATCTGTAATCAGAATTTCAGGGACCCCATGACGAGCAACATACTCATTGAAGAATTTATCTTCAACATTTTGAGATGTCTTAGCCGCAATCGGATATGCTTCTGCCCAGGCAGAACAGTGATCGATTACCGTCATGATATAATTATTACCTCTGCTCGACTCTAAAAGTGGACCAATCAAATCCCCTCTGCTCGACTCTAAAAGTGGACCAATCAAATCCATACCAATTATCTGACTTGGATAACAGGCCATTGGCATCTCACTATGCTTAGGTCGAGTAGTGACAGGTCGGTTGACCCGGCACATCGTACACGTCTCAAGCATATGTACCACATCTTTTCTCAAAGATGTCCAGACAAAAGAATCTCTTACCATACCGGGGGTTTCTTCAAACCTTGGTGACCAGCTCGTTCATGAGCTTTCCGGAGCACTTTCTCACGGAACAGGGTAGGTAGCACGATTCTGGGGTACTCCGCATCTAACGCTGAAGGTGTAATTAAAGAATACAATATGCCATTCTTTACCATGTGCTCTTCCGGTGTATTTCTAAATAACTCTGGGTATTCCTTGGTTTGTTCGGCACATAATTCCTCGTACAGTACGTCATATACCTCTAAAGGGACATGAGGTAAAGCACCTTCATCTACCTCGGGTGTGACGTAATCACCAGTGTCTAACGTGGCGACTTCTACCGGACGACGTAACCTGGACAACATGTCCGCTCGAATATTCTTCGAGCCGTGGATGTATTCTATCTTACATCCATACTCTGCAATCAGTACTGCCCAGCGCTGCACCTTCGTGTTCTTAACCTCTCCCACAAACAAACTCTTAAGGGGTTTGTGGTCAGTATACATGGTAAACTGCGTGCCAAATAGGTAAGGTCGAAGCTTCTTAAATGCATATATCACAGCATAAGCTTCCTTTTCTATTACGGGCCAATTCAACTGACTGTCTTTAAGAGTAGAGCTTACATACTGTATAACATGCTCTATGCCCTTATCATCAACCTGTACTAGTATCACACCTATTGCATAACTAGACGCATCAGTATATAACTTATACGGGGCGTTCAAATTCGGATAAGTGAGTACGGTCTCACTGCACAGCAAGTTCTTCAATTTCTCAAACGCTTGCTGTTCATGCTTACCTCATTCAAATCTTTTATGCTTCTTGGTTAACTCAATCAGAGGCGTAGCAATTTCGGCATAGCCTTTAACACAAGATCGGTAATAACCTGTAGCTCCGAGAAATCTACACACTTCACCCACGTCTCGGGGCGGTGACATTTCTCGTATGACTTTGACCTTTTGAGCCTGTGGAGCTACACCGTGTGCAGAAATGTGATACCCAACAAGTCAACAGACTTACTGGCAAAGTCACATTTCTTTTTCTTTACTTGCAAATTATACTCTTGAATCTTGCACATGATCAGGCGCAAGTGATGTGCGTGTTCCGTCGGATTTCGTGAATATACGACTATATCATCGACGAAAACGTGCACATATTTTCCTACATATTCCTGGAAAATATCGTTCATGGGTCTTTGAAATATGGCACCTGAGTTGCAAAAACCAAAAGGCATCCGAATCCATTCGAAAAGACCTTCACTGCAGACGAACGCTGTTTTCTCGATGTCTTGGCTGGCCATTGGTATTTGCCAATATCCAGACTTCAAGTCCATCGTAGAAAAGATCGTTGCGCCTCTCATAGAATCAAAGATATCGGATATGTTCGGCAACGGATAACTATCCTTACAGCATACAGAATTCAATTTCCTATAGTCGACGCAAAATCTGGTGTCACCGTCCTTTTTCGGTACCAGAGTTATGGGTGATGCCCAGGGTAATGACGATGGTCTTATGATGCCCGCTGCTAACATTTCCTTAACTTGGTTTTTAACCAAGTACTGCTTAGCTAGCAGTAGACGATAGGCTTTCTGCCTAATAGGAGGATAATCTCCTGTTGGTATCGTACATTTTACCTTGGGTACAAGTCCTAATGTATTTGGACGAGCCGTATCGAAATTATTACCAAAGTCGCTCAGTACTTTGTCAATAACTGCATATCCGGTCGTTTCTTTGCAACTGGCATACACATAATCAGTCTGCTTCCTATATGGAATTCTAAAAGGGTATACACGACCAAACCATACTACCTCTTTGGTCCTGTAGTCAATCCTTGCATTTCCCAAGTACAAGGCATCCGCTCCAATTAGACATTCATGCCTCATACTATTCACAACCATACTTGGAATAGGCCAGGCATCTTTGAATTTAATTTGGGTCTCCACCAAAATATCTATTGGCAAACCATTTACTGCTAATAATGTCTTGGCCTTTTTCAATGGCCTAGCATTCAGAATGCTATGCCATATATCCTTTCTAATCAAGGAAGTACTAGCACCAGTATCGATTAATGCATCAACATACTCACCTTGATTTCTTTGACTGTGTGGTTCGAATTCGAGCCGGATGAGGAATCTCTCAGTCACCATCGATCCCCTCCGTCTCCATTTAACGGACTCCGTCGTCCATTGCTAACTGCTTCTGCATAAGAATGATGCCGTCCATCTACAGACAGGGCTCCTCCATCACCGTATGAATAACGGCCATACCTGTCTGTCTTCGAATCTGTAAGGACAAATCCTTCACGGTCTTCGTATTCTTCTTCCATTCATGCTCGGTTCGCAAAATCTCGTCGGGTGTTTTGCGAACCTGACCACGGAGTGGTCTCGAGTCTGTAATAATTACTATCACCACTATTGTTTATCTCATCTACCTGCATAGGCTCTTCATGCCGATCCATTTGTCGTGGCCTCTTCACGGCGTGTCGCTGCGGCATTGGCGATGATGAGGGACAATTCGCTTGGTAATGTCCTTCTTGGTCACACTTAAAACATTTTACCGGTGGTCGGTCCTGTCAGCTGGAGAAGCAGTCTCTAGCCAGATGTCCTGCCCTACCGCAGGTAAAACACGTCATAGGTGGATGCTGCGGACGTTGTTGTTGTCTCCTCAGTGCTGGCGGTCGTCGTGCTGGCTGTATCGCTTGTTGACACTCGCTTTTGTAATGTCCAACCCTGCCACAATTGAAACAAGTGATCTGTTTCTTTTCCTTGGGCGCTGCTGCTGACTTACGAGGTTGGGGTTTGGCTTTACGTTGTGGTACGGCTCTTTGCTGTGGTGGTGAAAACACCGGTCCACTCTGTAGGTTCTCAATGACGGCACACAGTCTCTCGATTAGTTTCGTTTGTTGACTGATCTGGCGTTTCATTGAGCTGATCACTGACCAGACGTCCTTACCCTCCTCTGCATGTTCACCTCCATGTTTTCTTCACTTCCCTGAGGAGAAATATTCATGGCTTGCAACAAGTCGTTGCAGCCCTCTTCCTTCTCTGTCATTTCCATTGCGTGCTGTACGTTGTTGATTTTCTTGTGGACTATGCGTCGCCCATTCCTCTATCATTTAGCGCCTTTATATATGCGGACAAGACAATTCTCTTATTGTCGATATTTTCCTCTGGGTAAGCTCTGGCGGCCATTTCTTTGTAGCGCTGATTGAATGAGACCATGGTCTCGCTGCGGCACTGCTGCACAGCCTCCAGATCATACTTAACCCTTTCCGGTTCATTCGCCGACACAAAATTGATGGTTATGAAGTCACGTAGTTCTTCGTACGTGACTGTGTCCCTGACTTTTCCCACCACAAAGCCATCAATCGCTTTTGATAACTGCCCTCTGGATGCGCGGGTGACTATGTACACTGGGATGCCCTCGAGGTTGCCCTCTGTTGCTTCGTATACTCTGCGCATCTCGTCCAGAAATTGACGAACCTCTTCTGGGATCAGGCCATCGCAGGGTTTCACCCGCTGCGTTAGCTCTCGAACTTCCTTTCTGAAAACTCTAGTCCTCTCTCTTCGTTCCCCTTCTACCACAATAGTGTTGGCCATTGCATTTCCCATCTGCCGCATTGCTTTGACAATTTCCTGTCTGAGCTCTGGTCCATGCTGCACTGTTACAGGCAGTAATAAGGGATCGGTCCTCCGTGGTGTTGCCATACTTGATAAATCTTAGGATATTATACAGTCTATTGGTAATATAACTGAACTATCACTCGCTTAAGGCGTGGCTGTTCCTCACAATTAATGTCCGTTGTAATTTTTATTATAGTGTTCTCTCGGTATTCTCTATGCTGTGTAACTCTAGTATGTTCTGACTGTTTTGCTAATTCAATGAAAGCTTTTATTCTATCCACAACATCTTCTAAAACGGTTACTACTGGTCTAGTAGATGACATACTAAAGTTAATTTACTCACATATTCGTAACTGTAATACACGATGTCAAGAACTGCTGACTCCAATCCTGGCAAACGAAGCCAATGAAGATTTTGGATCTCCGGGTGGTTTCCTAACGATGATGGTTCCACTTCGCCAATGGCAAGATTATGATGTTAGCGGTTGCTGCGACAACCTCTTACCACTGATGAAGCAGAAGGATGACAGTCGGCTCGCCTCGCCGAGAAGACGACTTACGACGATATTTATATGAGACGGTCGGGCCTATCTGATGATGAAGATTCGCTGGGTTGGATTAGATATTTCTTCTAACACTGGAGTACTAATAAAATAACAACCAAACTATTGTCTTACTTTTTGTAAGATGATAAGTTTTAATAAACGCTACGATTAACTGTACAACAGATAAAGTAAGTTTGATAAATCTCTCATAACAAGTACCTGGCTGGTACAAATCAAGTATCTATTCTCTAGCCACGAACGTAGCACCAGCGATGTGCTACGTGAACCCTGATGTTGGATTGATTAACTTTACTAACTGCAAAGTGCTTCCTTTATAGCCCTCAAAATATCTGAGGATATATACATATCGAGATATATAGATCTATACATATTACGATATTTGTTCTGATGATTCTTCTAGGTTAGTTATAAGCACAGCTTGACTGGCCCGGACAATCGGTCCACCAATCAACTTCTGCTTATTTCCTCCTAGAAGCTTCTACCTAGTAAATGTTGGTCGTCCTGACCAATCAACGATCCTTTCATTTCCATTTCAATTCTAAAACCTATTCTATTCAATTCTTTGCTACAGAGTTTGATCGACGCTCATTGATCGTGACGTCATTCTGACCAATCAAACTCTGCGCTACTCTTCTATGGAGATGATGCCTCACATAGACTGAGCAGTGGTATCTGGTTCTGATTTGATGCGATCTGTCAGCTAACTAACAACATTATGGAATGTGTTGTTGTTGCATGCCATTGTATGAGTGACATATAGTTGATATACAAATTTCGATTATGTTATTCATTCCTACAGGACGCTACAATGTCCATGTCCCATCCATTACCTATCGTGAATAAGCCTGTAGGATGCTAGAGTTAATAGGCACATGAGCTGTATGATCTCATTGCCAGCTGGTGCTGTTCTATTCTCGTCTGAGAATCCGAATGCCTATCGTCATCAACTAAGTCCGTTTGTCACGTACGATTCCATCGATTCTTATACAATGATTATTTTCTAAACTACTACTCTAAACAACTGCTGAATACTATAAAAGTGTGTGCCGACTGAACAGCAACAACTTTTATCTCAACTATTTCCAGATACCCATCAACTCAGAACCGTGGAACATATTCTAATCTATTCGACTGTTTCACTTTTGAGGATAAAACTTTATCCAACAACGATGAGGTTTCGCCGAAACTGTGTATCATCAGCACTGGCTGATGTCAACTTGTTACTGTATAATAATAAACTCAATAATAAGATACACAGTCAACCGGTCCATTAGCTCACCTGGTATTTTCAAATCATAAATTTCACTCAGGACTTACTCGTAAATATAAGAAATCCAGCTGGGTCATGACTTCCCACAAGACAATCCCATATCTACAATATGGAACTATAGCCATTAATGACACTACTTTGTGGCATGAACACCTTTCACAAGAGCTTGTCAGCTATTGTACGAAAACGGTTTTATATTTCTTCAGCACTATTATTTCAAATTATTACAATTGAAGTCCCTCACTACAGAAAGTCGAAGATAGCAGCTGGTCTGGCTGGTGTAAACCCAGTACGTTGAAACGACAGATTATAAATGGTGAAGACCACTCATGGTTTTATTTTTGGCCATTTAGTAGAGAGGTCTACCAATGATGATGAAGATCATGAATGGACCTTTCCATTTTAGCCATGCCCCGCCCATCACTAGCTAAGCTCCACCCACACCTCGCCGTGTTGGGATTGATCGATCTTCAAATGCCCTGGCTATCAATTTCCTGAAAACTATACAGGGAAGCTGTTGAATATTTTGTAACTAATTTGACTGGGTGCTGTTGCTGCCTATGGCAGCAACAACGCCCAGTAAAATTTGTTGCAAAATATTCAACAGAATATTTATTAAATAGTAAAAGCAAACAATTTGTACAACAACGCATAGGCCGTCTTCAAATATGCGTTCGTGACGTACTTATCGACGTCATTCATAACGTCATTCATTATGATGTCATTGTACACACCATGCAGTTCCTTATGACGTCATATGATGGTGGGTACTCTGGAAATGTGAATTGGCCGATTTGTTAGGTTTATGCCTAGCCAGGATCAGAAGTCAAGGCCATGTTTTATGGCTTGGTATAATTCCTCAATATCCATGACATCGAAATAAATTGTTGTCGTGGCCAGTCGTACGGCAACGTTGTAACCAAACGTGGAAGTTATAATTGCCTACATTGCGTAGGGCACTCACTGAGCCTCGTTGGAAAGCCAGCTGCTAAATGTTCTCGTTCAGCTGCTCTCAGTTTCTTTGATTTTCTTGAGGAGATGTATGTGTTTTTCACTGCATCCACACGTCGTTATGAAATACTGACCAATTCTCTCAATTCTGTTGACTTTCAAATCTGTGTACCTAGATGGTGACTGTTACAACTCGTCGGTCCTCGTGCAAGGCTATCCTCAAATCAGTGATGCACTGGCCACAATAGCTGATGATATGACTGAAATATTTGAAGTATGTTGTGAGGAAAATGTCTTACATGAGGGAATGTGTATGCTGCAGACTGGCATATGTACAGTTTTCTGGAATAAAATTCTAGACAGGGTCAATGGTACAAATATACAGCTACATGATCCAAACTAGCTTTGAACACTGCAGCAGCAAATGTAACGCCATTGAAAAGTTTTGCTGAGAGCAAACATGAGTTTTTCGATGAATACGAGTTGCAGGGAACTGTGAAATCTGGAACAACAGATTACGTGCAGGGTTGACAAAACATGCGGATGAATCCATTAGATTATGGTCAGAAGGCAGAGACAGATCGAACTCCTTCCTTCAAGGTGAAGGTTATATACCCATATTGATAAATTTCTCAGCTGTCCTGCACAACGACTCTCCGCGCATGAGTCAATCTGTTTTACATTTCGTTTCCTGCATTAACTGGGAATTCTCAATCATGAAAATAACCAGAATGCAGCAAGAAATCTCGTCAATATGTACAAAGACAATCTGGAGCAATGCATTGCCATTGAGCTGAATCAGTTTTCTAAATGGCCCTTTAAATATATATTTCTTAATGTAGAAATACCACTTCCGATGTATCTCGTGCTAATGGTTACCACTTGCAGTAGATGTAGCTAAATGGCCCTTTAAATATACATTTCTTAATGTAGAAATACCACTTCCGGTGTATCTCGTACTAATGGTCACCACTTGCAGTAGGTGCAGTCTAAATGGCCCTTTAATTATACATTTCTTAATGCAGAAATACCACTTCCGATGTATCTTATTGTCTCAATGGACCTTTCCATTTTTAACTATGCCCCGCCCATCTCTAGCTAAGCTCCACCCACACCTCGATCGTGTTGGGATCGATCGATCTATGACCTCCCTCACTATCAACTTCCATAAAACTGTACAGGTAAGCTGTTGTATATTTTGAAACTAATTTGATGGTTGCTATTGCTGCCTATCAATAGCGCCCAGTCAAATTAGTTTCAAAATATTCAACAGTATGTTTCTTAAATAGCAAAAACATACAATTCGTATAACGTGTTGGACTATAAGACGCGCTTAATAGTTTCATTCATGGCGTCATGATTATGACGTCAGTCTAATCCCCGCGTAGTTGATTATGACGTCATATGATTGATTAAGGAAATGGATTCACAATTACGATACTGTACACTATTATTACAGGATTTCCAGACAAATTATCATAAGAAACAGTCAACGTATCTGCTAGGTAACAAAGTTCCGCAAAATAGAAAATTGTATATCCTGCTTTAAAAGATGATCTGTGCATGGTCAGACCCATTAACTCCACCTGGGTGACCTACCATTTCTGACTGTAGCAGTGAATCTTATGAAATATCAGAATATATTGATTACTACCTAAAACCAATTGCAAATAGTCATAAACCCTTCGTCGGGAACGCGGTACATTTTCTCTCAATAGTGTCAACATTGTGAGTTCCTAAAGATGCATATTTAATCATATTAGATATAGGCCTAAATTCTATGTCCACCATCACCAATGTAGATATTGATGTTGGAGGAACTGTTGTTAGGAATTACTTCGACAACACTCTAATATGCGCGTCGACCAGATATAAAACGTTTAAATTTATAAGAGATAAGTCTGAAAGAAAATAATTTCCAATTTAATGGTGAAAATTACCTTCAAATCTGTGGATATGCAATAGGTAAACACTTTAGCACACGTTTTATTTATTGAATGACTCAACCAAAAACTCCTTACCCCATCCATATATCTAGATGACATCTTCATGGTCACACTCGAAGGAAGGCTTTTTGTGATATTTTTCGTATTCTAAATAAGCAAGATAAGCAAGTAGGCTGAACTAGTACTTAAATTTAAAATAAATAAATAAATAAATGGGTTGGTGGATGGGTGTATGGATGGATGGATGGATGGATGGATTGGATTGATGAATGAATGAATGAATGAATGAATGAATGAATGAATGAATGAATGAATGAATGAATGAATGAATGATCTTCTATTCAAATTGTTTGCATTTTATTTCCATATAACAATTATTTAATAATAATAATAATAATAATAATAATAATAATAATAATAATAATAATAATAATAATAATAATAATAATAATAATAATAATAATAGAATTACATAATTAACAAATATTACAATTTTTATATTTACATTATGTGCAAATTGTGAAATAAGATTCAATTTCATCATTTATTTGAAAGCTGTCAGGCCTCTACTTTTTGCTGCAAAGGCAAAGTAAAGCTTGAATTACACAAGGCAGGGGTGGTGATAATGCGTGCGCGTGCGTGCGTTAGTGTATATGCGAACAAATTCCAGAACTCCAGAGCTTCCAAGCGCAAGTCTGTCTTTCTGGAAGAGGAGATTCGTGCAAGAATGTCACATTTACTCTACTGCAATTACTGTGGTATATACTCCAGAAATAATATATCTTTGTGACCAAATTGGTTAGTTTAGGCAGTCAGTCTCGTTAGCTACTCGGGTAAGTTCTCGAGGCTACCCTCATATTGACGTGGGTTGACTAGAACACCTACTCGGTATCATGACGTGTTGGTGCTACAGTAGCCTACATCTCACAAATAAGTTAACGTGATTCAAAAACATAAAAACTGAAACACGTTAGTTAGTGCCGGTAGGCCAACAATTTTGAACACGGTGTAAGAAGCGTTCTGTTGAATATTATGAACATAATTCGAGATGTCTTCGAATCAAATTATGTTCAAAATATTTATCATTATGTTTTAGTTTTTAGAAAGATGCTAAGCTATTCTGAGCTATACTGCACTCTAGTAATCGGAGAGTGGTGGCCTAAAGTCTGAGGCTCTGTTCTCAATAGAAACTTAATCAGGAATGATTGCGCTATGGCGTTGTTCCTGATTAACTCTCTAGTGAGAACACGGCCAATG
>CM067374.1:84949160-84954160 GCA_034401795.1 Chaetoderma sp. LZ-2023a | reverse complement strand
TTTTACGGATAGAGGCGAAGTATTGCACATCTTGTATAGTGTATCATTGGAAATTATGCCTTTGCCGCTACCCAGCTGCTATAGTTACACATCATCAAGGATACACAGGTTGCATTGTATAAACGTAGTCTTTTTGTGAAGGGCATCTTTGATCTACGAATCCATAGCTTCCAGAAGAACTGGGAAAACTATATTCCCCATGACGCAACGTGCAGAAATCACAGCAGTACCAAAGCAGTGAGCCCAGGATTGTACTTTTCCTCCATGGTTCGCCGCCACGAAGTGGATGGTCATTTTCTCTAGTGGGCGTGTGGAATTTTCCAGCACGGATTTCAATGCAGCAGTAAGGTAACATGTGAAAAGCACAGGTGCCTGCAAGTAGTAGTCTCACTAGTCGTAGCTCATCTTCATTGTAACTGGCCTGGCGTAGTACATCTGGGATCTTTGAGCGTTTAATTGTCTCGAAGGCTCGTGACATGTCAATGCCCATTTTTGTGGAAATCCCCGTGTTTGGAATGACTACCGACACATGCATGTGTTGAGCCCCGACAATGTCTGCGCAGCTGCGTCCACGTTTAAAGCCACTTTGACATGATCCGATGAAGTCATAGATCTGTCTCGGATGCTGCATAGAGTAACATTGGATAGGATTTTCCGTATGCTGTAATGGCATACTAGATTCAAAATAAAACGAGCCTAAATATAGCCTGAATGGGACCTAGACATTAAGGACTCGATATATGTCAAACAAACCGACAACCTCAGCACCAGCCACTGCACTTTGCACATTGATATTAGGCCTGCGAGAATATCAATTCCAATGGAAAATGAAACTAATTTGACATAACCGGGTGCATGGCGAGCGCGGCTACCCCGTAACAAATTATGGGAATCGGCTGAATGGTGAATCTCTGAAAGGTGACATGGGATGGAGTCAGAGCCAAACGATTTAACTAGACCTTTCCAGTTTATCTATTAATCATATGACGCCATAATCACCTACGTGACATGTAGGATGACGTCATAGTCAATGACGTGGATAAGTTCGTCACGAACACATAACTGATGACGGACTAAGCGTTGTACCAATTATATGGCTTTACTACTTAATAAACATGCTGTTGAATAGTTGAAATTAATTTGACTGTGAAGTCAAATTAGTTTCAAAATAATCAACAGCTTACATGTATATTTTTTTGGAAATTAATAGTCAGTGATTTCAGGGATCGATCGATCACATCACGGGCCAAGCTTGGGTGGAGCTTAACTAGGGATGGGCGTGGCATAGCTAAACTGTATTCCTCCATTGACCACTCACCACCGACACACACACATTCACCACGATTCCTGGAGATTGATAAACGTTGAACAATTATCCTACCTGCTGCAGTACTAATGTCTCCCGTGTCATCTTTCTCCGCTACTTGGCCTATATTTGGAGTGCTCGCCGTGTTAGTGGTAGTTCTTTCACGGCTAGTCTGCAATTGTGTTGTCACCTCAGGAACAGGTGGGGGTGACGACGTTTGCGCGTGTGGAGCAAGTGTTTGATTTTGTTGTGCTTGTGTGTTTGTTGGTGACGGTGTGTGTGTTGTCAAACTTGAGCGTAGTGTTCGGAAACTTGAGCGCCTTTGAGTTGGGAAATGTGTTGAGGATTGGTGTGTGGGTTGTGTTGGTGATGATGGGATTCGCGAAATTCTTTGTGTTATTGTAGGCGTCTGCACTGACGATGGCGGCTGTTGTGTCCTCAAAGATGGGATTGGTGATGAAAACGATGTTGGTTGCACAGTTTGTGAGGAAGATGGTTGTGTTTGTGTACGTGCCAGAGTAGATGATACTGGCGCATCTGTATTCAGGATTGTTATTCTCGGTGTCCTAGCCGTTGTCGGCCTACTTGACGTCACTCTTGATGGTGGTGATGACGTCAGAGTTTGTGCCGATGTTCGTATCTCTGTTGTTGTGAATGGGGGATCTGTGACAAATGTAGACGTTGGTGTTTGTGGCGCTACTGTACTTGGCGTCATTGTTACTGGCGGTATTGTTGATGGTACAGATGTTGGAGGTTGTGTCTGGTTTAATGGCCGTGAAACATCCCCCGTTAAATGCGTTATCCTTGTTGTCGGTGGTCTATCAGTCTCTAAAGGCGTCGTTTGATGTGAGGATGGCTTTGTTGTTCTTGAGGGAGTTTGTGTTATTGGCGATGACGTACTTGTTGTCCTCGGCGGGATTCTCTTTGTTGTAGACGACCTAGGCCCAGTATTAAGGATATCTTTGGTTGATGTTGTTGCATCTGTCTCTGAAGTTGTTTCTGTTAATGGGAATGTAGGATCTGTCACTGATGTAGTTTTGGGTGATGTTGATGGTGTATGTGTTACTGACAATGTGGTACTTGTTCTGGGTGGTATCCTTGTAGGTGATGATTGTGTTCTCGTCTGTGGGGGGATTCGCCTTGTTGATAGTGGCGTGGAGCTAGAGTCTGTAGGTGCTTGTGTTGCTGATGTTGCTGATGGAATCGGGGTATTCGATATAAACTCGGTAGAACGCCTGGGCGCGTCAGTTGGTAAAGAACTTGATGGCGCTCTTGTTGAAGGACGATCTGTTGTTAATGTAGTCCGGCTTGACGTTAATGGTGTCCGTGTCCTGTCTGTCGATGACTGTGTTGCTGATATAAGGGTTGGTGAGGTGGATTCTAATGGTGGGAGATTAGTTCTAGAGGTTTGTATATTAGTAGTGGTATATATTGTTGATGTTGTAGATGTATATGTGGTTGTTGTTGTCGGATGAGCTGAAAGTAAATTAAAACAGTGAAATAATAAAATATGACAAAAGCATATTTCGAGGCACTTCCTCTTCTATTGATTGAAGTAAAACCTTCTGTGCATGACAACTGTGGTGGGGTGGTGTGGGGTAGGGGTGGGGTGGGGATGGAATCCAATTTGTCACTCAAGTATATGACGTCATACTCGATTACATCATATATAGGCTGATATCCCAATACATAGTGATATATCTAGCCCCGTCATGAGCATTGAATAGTCAGCCAAGTGTACGAGTTGTATGTCTTTTCTATTTAGTATACACGTTGTTGAATATTTTGAAACTAATTTGACTAGGCGCTGTTGCTGTCAACAGCTTACCTGTATAGCTACCTTGAACTATGGATTCTGGTAATTCTAAACTGGGGAAAAGTGGACGGAGCGTGGCTAGAAATTAGCAGGCATAGGTAAAATGGATCCCTTTATTGGGGTGCATTTTGTGAAACCATTACAGCCAAGAAACTTCCCAGTTGAGCAAATGCTTATTAAAACCTTACAGTTTTAACCATAAACTTCATCTCGCTGAGAAATTCTTTCAACTATGGAATACTTTCAGAAATCGTATTACAATCTGTGCTGTTGAAAGCCGCGGCAGTCAAGGACAATAACTACATTCCTCAGCAACACCATTAAAATTCCGTAATAATGAGATATTTATTGTTAGAATGACATAGCTATCATCAGTTATCATACATTCTATCTAAAGTAATTAGTGGCTTATGTGTACATCCGCGTACAGGTTTGTTTTACTCTTTTAGGTATATCATTGTAATACTAACGCGAATCCAGATATTTTGAAGGGAGGCGTGAAGAAGGAACCTCCGAGGGTACGTCCCAGCAGAGAAAAGTTGTTCAGCGGGTCATGTGGGATGGGGCTCAGATTGGGTGCAATCTAAGGGATTTATTGATTAATTACATCTAAGTATATAAAATCATCCAATAGAAAAGTACCCTTTGCAAAGCAGTACGTGGGGTGGGGTTGGGACGTACCCCCAGAACGCACCGACCATCATAAAAGGATTATGTCAATGAACGTTTCCAGTTTTAGCCAGGCAACACTGATCTCTAGCTAAGCTCCACCCACCCTTCGCTAATGTTGGGATCGATCGATCCCTGAACGCCTTGGCTATCAATTTCCAGAAAACTATTAAGATGAGCTGTTAATCATTTTGAAACTAATTTGACTGTGTGTTGTTGCTGCCTATGACAGCAACAATGCCCCGTTAAATTAGTTTTAAAATTTTCAACAGAATGTTTATTAAATAGTAAAAACATACAATTCGTACAACGTGTCGGACTATTAAGCGTTTAAGGCGGACTGAATCGAGTCATTCATGCTGTAATTGATTATGACGTTATCCTACACACCATGTAGTTGATAATGACGTCATATGATAGATGGATAAACTGGAAAAGTCCAATGCAATGTGATTTTAGTGCCACTATACTTACGCCTTACGCACGCGTACCGTACGATGCGGTAGGTAGTGTAGCGGAACTGCGTCACCATAGGGCATCTATTACTCGTATCTATGAGATCTCCTTGGCTTTTACACTTGTCAAGGTAATTGCAGTCATTCTGGAATATAAAACATGGAAATAATTATCATTTAATTTATAAATTAAGCAGTTTAGTCCGAGTTCTCTTACAAAGAACTGATTTCAAAATACATGGATATTGTACAAAATACATCTGAACCTGTCTTCTTAATCCACTTTAGTTACGCCACGCTCATCAGTAGCTAAGCTCCGCCCACGCTCTGCCCGTGTTGGGATCGATCGAACCTTGAACTCTCCGAATCACAATTTCCAGAAAACTATACAGATAAGCCGTTGAATATTTTGAAACTAATTTAACTGGGTGCTCTTTCTGCCTACGGTGCACAGTCAAATTAATTTCAAAATATTTAACAGAACCGGCTATTAAGTCGTAAAGACATACAATTCGTACACATGCCGGACTTTTAAAAATTCATGACAGACTTAGCTACGTCATTCATTGCGAATCTTAATTGTGACGTCAGCCTACACGTGACGTTATTCACCATGACGTCATATTCTTGAGTGGCAGATTAATGTTCATTGACACTAGTACCAATGTGTGTATGTGTCATATCTCACGCCATCCCATCCACCCTGACTTCTTCAAACCTTGGGACATCGAAGTATCGATATATCGCGATTCTA
>CM067374.1:84867641-84948660 GCA_034401795.1 Chaetoderma sp. LZ-2023a | reverse complement strand
ACGACACGACGATGTTACATGTATGCATGCATTTTGGCATGTATGCGTGTTCAGGCATGTACATACACTTGGTGCCATCCGCAACACACACCCGCAAATCCGCATCATACGCCCCCAATCCGCAACATACGCCCGCAATCCGCATCATGCGCCCACAATCTGCAACATATGCCTGCAAATCCGCAAATGCAGCCCGCACGTGGCCGCACATGTATGCATGCATTTTGGCGTGTATGCGTGTTCAGGCATGTACATACACTTGGTGCCATCCGCAACATATGCCCACAAATCCGCATCATGCGCCCGCAATCCGCAACATACGCCTGCAAATCCACATCATACACCCACAATCCGCAACATATGCCTGCAATCCGCATCATGTGCCCGCAATGCGCAACATATGCCCGCAAATCCGCAAATGCGGCCCGCACGTGGCCTCACATGTATGCATGCATTTTGGCGTGTATGCGTGTTCAGGCATGTACATACACTTGGAGCCATCCGCAACACACACCCGCAAATCCGCATCATGCGCCCGCAAATCCGCAACATACGCCCGCAAATCCGCATCATTCACCCGCAATCCGCAACATACGCCCGCAATCCGCATCATGCACCCGCAATCCGCAACATATGCCCGCAAATCCGCAAATGCAGCCCGCATGTGGCCGCCATCTGTATGCAGGCATTTTGGGGTGTATGCGTGTTCAGGCATGTACATATACATGGTGCCATCCGCAACACACGCCCACAAATCTGCATCATGCGCCCGCAATCCGCAACATACGCCTGCAAATTCACAACATGCGGACCGCATGCATTCGCACATGTACGTATACATTTTAGCCAGCAGAGCCAGTCATTCCGATGATAAATTTTCAAAGATAGTCTTCTGGTGCACGCATGCGCACAAGGGCGCACACCGCAGCACGCACGCACGCACGCACATGGGTACAACGTATAACTAGCAGTATCGTGTATTAGTACATGTTCATATGAGCGTGACCTATATTAAACCCTCATGACATACCCTCTCCACCCTACATACCATTTTTCAGACACCTCGCTCACACAGCATTACGACCACAATGTCTAGACAAATGGATAGCTGTCAGAGTCAGTCATTCCGATGATAAATTTTCAAAGATAGTCTTCTCTAGGGCTGCAAGTATGAATATTAAGAAATTCGCCGTGGGTTGTCGGGTGGGTGGGTGTTGGTGGTGGGGTTAATGCCTGGTGTTGGGTGTAGGTCGTAGTGTTGTACGCACGCACCTACGCACAACTTTTAACTAGCAGTATCGCGTATTAGCACGTGTGCATACGAGCGAGATGTTTATTAAATCCTCATGACCCTCTCCAACCTATTTTTTCAAACACAGAGCTCTCACACATTCCGACCACATTGTCTAGATAAATGGATAGCTGTCAGAGTCAGTCATTCCGGTGATAAATTTTCAGAAATAGTCTTCTCTAAGGATGCAAGTATGAATATGAAGAAATTCGCTATGGGTTGGCGGGTGCGTGGGTGGTGGTGGTGGTGGGGTTAATGCAATGGTGTTGGGCGTAGGTCGCAGTGCTGGTAGTGGTGGTGGTGGTGGTGGTGGTGGTGGTGGTGGTGGTGGTGGTGGTGTTGGGTGTTGACGATGATGATGGTGGTTGGTGGGGGGGGGGGGGTTTCCGGCGCAATGACTAGACAAATGGATAGCCTGCAGTGCCAGTCATTCTGATAATAAATTTTCAAAATAGTCTTCTCTAAGGATGCAAGTATGAATATGAAGAAATTCACTATGGGTTGGCGGGTGCGTGGGTGGTGGGGTTAATGCATGGTGTTGGGTGTAGGTCGTAGTGGTGGTGGTGGTGGTGGGTGTTGACGATGATAATGGTGGTTGGTGGGGGTGTTTGCCGGCGCAATGACTAGACAAATGGATAGCCTGCAGTGCCAGTCATTCCGATAATAAATTTTCAAAATAGTCTTCTCTTGTACTACAAATATGAATATGAAGAAAATGGACATTTTCTTGAAGAAATTCGAGGGTTAAAGGGTTAAGAAAGTCTCTAGCGTCCATGTAATGGCGCAACACGAGGTGGTCGCTTAGGGCAGGACTGAATTATATAGTAAAAAACATGGTTATAACGTATCACTGCTCTGTAGCCAAAAGGATATATTTATATTTGTAGTAAACGGTCATCTATGATTATGCTACTACGCTCAAAATGTTGCTCTTAATTGTCGTATCTTTAAGCGTCGGGTAAACAGCAATAGCCGGTGAGCGGTCATTATTATCGATTTTTACAAACTCTCGGCGAGGACATTGTAATATCCCGTGCTTAGAACGAGACAGGTGGTATATTCTTATAGTATTCCTTAACACATGACATGTGTGTATCTAGATTCAAGATTGATCTTGGTGCTTTAACATTCTTTCGTTATTAACACGTGCCATGTTTGTAACTCGATTAAGGACCGATCTCCCGGCTATTCAAGACGCATGGATAAATCATACGCACCAAATAATCTTTTTAGCATAAGTACGCTCTACATACAATTCTATAAACGGAACCCTCAGAGATATAATGACCACATTTTAACCATCGTATCTAAAATGATTGACGTTATTGCAAAGTATTTACAAAACAATTTACGCGTAATGATGGTTAAAAGTCAATCAAAATATTCGACAAAAAAATAGTTTTACTAATAACGTTAGCGACGTCAAATTAATTTCAAAATATTCAACAGTTTACCTGTATGGTATCGATAGAAAATGAACTATATATTCATCGGTATTAGGGTTAACTTCTTTTTAACCCAGGATACGATCCATCACCACCAAGTCTTGGTTACCATTCCAACCGAACATACCTGTAATACATTATTTTTAATATTTTGTTGCTAATCTGTCTGGTAGCTGATGCTTACTAACAGCATACGGGCAGTCTCTAAATATTTTACAGTTTACTAATAAAGTTAGCGACGAAACAGTCAAATTATTTTCAAACATCAATACCGTAATTCCTCATACATCCTCAACCTCATACGACCTCCATTATCGGACCACCTCTTAAACTCTATTCTTTTACATTACTCTCTTATTACTTTTACATTATCTACCACGGTAGATAACCACGGAGGGGGGGGGGGGGGGGGCGGGGCCGCCGCCACTACGTTCAAGCGTAAAATACACAACTTTTAAACTTTTAAGGGTTAACTAATTCAAAATAATAGAACATTTCAGTGTTGCAGATTCTCAAATACGTGTGCGGATGTGCGTCATTGTTATCGAGAAAAACGTGGCGTTCTGTGCGTCATTGTTCTCTAGAATGCGTGTGCCCCTGTGCGCCATTGTTCTCCAAACAATAGCGACTATAATTGAGCGTTTTGATTGGTTAAAACCACATTCCAACGAAAAGAACAATAACGAGCAGCCGCACCCATAACTACTATCGATATATCGCGATTCGATTTGCACTATGCATCGCGATATTGTCTAAGACAGCATCATGGAACTTTAACTCATACGATTGAAACCGACCAATACAGGGTTCCATTTCTTGTTGTGCCCATTACTAGATAAGTTCCGCCTTACTTTGTACGCGCCTTGGAAACGATTTATACACCTTGAGCCTTGAATGACCAAACTCTCAATTTCTAGGTAATTATTACAGGTAAGTTGTTGAATATTTCGAAACTAATTTGACCGGGGGCTGTTACTGTCTTTGGCAGCAACAGCTCCCTGTCAAATTAGTTTCAAAACATTAAATAGAATATTTATTAAATTGTAAATTCATCAAACACATATAATTCGTACATTTGGCAGATGTTTCCGAGTTTTGTGACGGAGTTATAATGCGTCATTAGTACTCATTGTGATTGTGACGTCATGTGACGTAATTGATTATTAATTCATATACTTGAGTGAGAGATCGGATCCCTCCATTGGATTCGCATCGATTTTCTCCGACAAAACTCCCACAAATGACATCATTTCCTACCATGAAACATTTACAAATAATGTGATCTAAGTGGCGGCCCGCATCAACGAATTCCCACGATATTCGTACAACTTTTGATCATGGCGAATGGTTTGTTGCTCACCTGCACCGTTGTATTGAAGGGACTTTTGCTCAGCACGCAGTCCCGGTCGGTATAACGGCAGCAGTCGGTGGACGTATTGGTCGACGCCACATACGGACAGTCGGACGTACCGTTTGCTTTAACGCCGTAACTGAGTTGTAGAAGTAATATTGTGTTTGGTGGCTGACATTCCAACTCATTAAACGATGCCAAGTTTGAACCGTAACACGCGCTATTTGTCTTGACGTCATCAACAATCTCTGAGAAAATAAAAAGACTGGATTTGTAGGAGGATACGTGTTATGCACTAATCAGATCCATTGGCTGAATGCCGAATGTTCGCTGGAGTGGGTGGGGTGCGTTCTTTCACCGGTGTTTGGGGGGGGGGGGGTATCTCCCACGGAAATATAGATGCTCTCAGGTGACTTTCCACGCATTTCTGGAGGTGAATATGAACCATCAGTTTGCTTTAATTATTATATTTTCACCCATTTTACTTTTTTTTTCTTTTCCACAGAGTTTCTTTACTTTTTTTTTTATTGCGACAGTAGTGGAAATTCCAGATTATCGGGGAAGGGTGGCTGGGGTGCCGACGCACCCAAGACACACGCCGCAGCCTACTGGCCTGCTAAGAGACCTTAGTTGATCAAATAATTCCAGGTTGAGAGGATTTAATATTACAAACTTGCTGCCGCATTATGTGCGATATCGTTTAACCTGTACAGATCAGGAACAACACATTTTTATGATGCAAAGAATATTCTGTTGAATCTTTTGAAAAGAATTTGACTGGGAGCTTACTGCATCACCAGCTTCAAGTCCAATGAGTTTCAAAATATTGAACAACTGTTTGGTATTAATTGTCTTAAAATTGTGTCGCTGTCATTTCAACCGGTAAAGGATTAACCCGTAAAGCATATATCATTATATTAATGGAACTTTTCAGTTTATCCATCAAACATATGGCGTCATAATTAACTACGTGACGTGTAGGATGGCGTCATAATTAATTACGTCATGAATGACGTAGATAAGTTCACCGCGAACGCTTAATGGACAACGGACTAAGCTATGTTGTAATAATTGTATGTTTTTATTATTTAATAAACATGCTGTTGACTATTTCAATCAATCCCAACAATGGCAAAGCGTGGGTGGAGCTTAGCTAGAGATGGGCGGGGCATAGCTAAAACTGGATTTCTCCATTGCTATTTCACATTCATGTGATAACTTGCGTTCATTTTGGAAACACGGTTCCTGACTTCCTGTAATATGTTGTTGTCAACATCTTTCAGCAAACATTGTCTCCACAATGCACAGCAGCATTTCTTTTATTTATGCATGTCCTTACAGCTGGCCAGATACGGATACACATTATTACACAAATATAATATCGGATGTATTTGGGAATAAAAACACCTCTTTCCCCCTTACTTTCCTAATCCCCATCCTCTCTCTCTCTCTCTCTCTCTCTCTCTCTCTCTCTCTCTCTCTTTCTCTCTCTCTCCCTCCCTCCCCACTCTCTCTTTCCCTCCCTCCCTCCTCCCTCCCTCCCTCCCTCCCACCCTCCCTCCATCCCTCCCCCTCTCTCTCCCTCCCTCCCTCCGTCCCACCCTCTCTTTCTCTCTCTCCCCCCCCCCCCTCTCTCTCTCTCTCTCTCTCTCTCTCTCTCTCTCTCTCTCACTCACATCCCTTCCTTCCATCCTCTCTCGTCCACATCACTCTCCTCCATCTCTCAATCTCTCTCATGCACGCCAACTCCCTTTCCCGTTCTCTCTATCTCGCTCGCTCGCCCCCCCCCCCCCCCCCCCCCACCCCACACCCACCCCCACCCCCGCACCCCACCCCCTCCCCTTGCATCCAGGCTCTCGCTCCAATTCCCTCTACATCTCCTTCTATCCCTCCCCGCTCACTATTTCGCTCAATTTCTCTCTTCCCCATACATCTTTCTCTCCTATATAATTCGCGAAATAACATTGCCGGATGCTTTATCTCTTTAGTTTATTTCGATCTTTTCTGAAGAAAATACTTCTCGCAATTGCGATAAATTCCTTCGGAACATTTTCTTAAGACATAACCCACCTGCTATGCATTCATAATGGACTTGCATGTAGGTAGTCCACCGAAACAAGGAATTCCCATCACACTGGTTCACGATTTCCTGAATAGAAGCTTGAAACATGCACTGATCGTGGCCCTCGCACTGCGAACGCATTGCCGACACTCGTGATGGATTCTCCTCGATGAGGCAATCGCCATTCTGTGCCGCGCAACAGTGGTTAGGTGTGGCGGAGGACGCCTCAAGTGGGCAATTGCCAGACCGTTTTGCCCCGTACAGAACCCGGAGGATGAGAATCGCTTCCCTTGGAGCGCACTGCAAGATGTGGAAGCTGTTTATCGTTGACCCAACACACGCACGCGAGATTCTACCGCCTATTTCCCTGGTGATGTCGCGAACGCTACCTGTATAAAAAAAAAAGAGATAACGTTTAATATTCAATTTTGATTTTATTCATAAATACCAGTTAGACAACTGACGGTATTACCGATATTCGGAAATCAGACGACGACAATGACAATAACGATAATGATAATATCGCGATATTCTCCATATTATAAAGAGTGGTATCTACAGCCTCCCAACTTAAGTCACTCGTCATATAAAATGTCTGCCGCAGGTCACACGGAGGCCATTCTATAAGGCAGGTGATCTTTATTTTCAAGTTCAGGGAAAACATGGGGGTAAACTGCTGGATATTGTAGTGCAGGTTGAGAGCTGTATGTTTGAGAAAGATAAGTTCAAGTTCAAGTTTATTTACCCCTTGACCACCATGTGGCATGAGAGGTTAAAACGTATATACAATATGTACAGTATTATTATTATTATTATTATTATTATTATTATTATTATTATTATTATTTTCTTCAATGTTATTATCATCATTATCATTATTGCTGCTACCTTCCATCTCGTTATTATGGTGGCAGTAGTAGCTAATAGTAGTGACAGTATCGCAGTAGTAGCGGTTGTTGTAGTGGTCGTTGTGGAAGCAGCTGTAATAGCGGTAGCAGTAGTAATAGTAGTTGCTGTTGTAGAAGAAGTACTAAGATCATCATCAACAACAGCAGAAGTAATAATATCATCTTCAACTAAGGAAAGTAATTGTTACAAAGACAATATCATCTTGAACTAAGGATAGTAATTGGTACAAAGACATTGAAAATAGAGTAAAAGATTCCTTCCCGCTACACGTGGAAAATGTATGAATGAGGAGATTGTGTATACATGCTCTTAAAACTGGGGTGGGGGGGGGGGGGTGGTGGCGGAGGGGGGAATGGACGAATTAGTTTCAGTTATGCCCCACCCAGATCTACATAAGCTCCGGCCACGGTTTGCTCGTGTGTGTTGTAATATTTAAGGCGTTTATTTGCTAGTTCCCAATGTTAGGGTCTATACTCACGCCTGGCCTTTGTGGTTTCTGTTGAATTCTTGTGAATTCTTGTGACGTCGGTTTGTGCATTAGCTTGTGTGTGTGTGTGTGTGTGTGCGTGCGTGCGTACGTGCGTGCGTGCGTGCGTGCGTGCGTGCGTGCGTGCGTGCGTGCGTGCGTGCGTGCGTGCGTGCGTGCGTGCGTGCGTGCGTGCGTGCGTTGATTGTTGTCTCTCGATTTTGTCTCATGTTGAAGAGGGCATGTGCTGTTCTTGACCATGGCTTTTCTGTTGCTCCTCATGCTTGGGCGTTGAGGATGGGGAGGGCCTAACCTGGGCCTGGCAGGGGTGGGGAAGGGAATGGGGTAGGTGCTGGGTGTGGGGGTGTGGGTGCGTGCGGTCTTGTGACCTGATGTACCCTAGTGGGGGGGGGGGGGGTTGCTCGTGTTGGGATCGATCGAACGCTGAACTCCCTGAATATCAATTTCCAGAAACTATACAGGCAACCTGTTGACTATTTTGAAACTAATTTTACTTGGTGCTGTTGCAGCAAGAGCGCCAAGGTAAAATTAGTTTCAAAATATTCAACATAATTATTAGTAAATAGTAAAGACATACAATTCGTGCAACTTGACGGAATAATAAGTGTTTTTGACTGACTTATATACGTCATTCATGATGTAATTGATTGTGACGTCAACCTACATGGGACGTAATTCATTATGACGTCATATGTTTGAATGCCAGATTGGATTCCTCTATTGGTCGCACCCAATTTATTTTATAAATGAATGTCTCTCAGGAGAGAATCAAAATAATAGACAGATTTTGGTATGAACATAAAAAGATTAAGCAGGAAAAAATAATAAGAAAACAGCAACAGAAAAAAATAAGGAAGATAAAAGATGATTGAAAGAACAACATTATGTGCGACATTATGGAGATTGACATGAAAAATGAAGAGGTATGGAGTCCGGAATTAGCCCTTTAACCCTCGATTTTCTTCAACAAAATTTTAATTTTCTCATAGAAAATGTCGATTGGCAGACCAAGTAAATTTTGAAAATTTACCACTGGAATGACTGACGAGCCAGTCATTACAGTGGTAACATTTCTAATATAGTCTTCTATTGGTCTGCAAATAGACATTTCTCAAGACCACTGTAGAAGCCGTTTTTGGTTGATATGAGTGTTAAAGGGTTAGATACAGAGAATCTTGAAGAATGAATAGTATCAGTAGTAAATTGATAGATCCTATCCGCTACTCAAGAATACGGCACCATAATCAATTACCTCACACATAGGCTGACGTCACCATCAAAATACGTAGTGAATGACGTATTTATAGCTCCGTCATAAACATTGAATATTCCGTCACGTATACGAATTGTGTATGTGTTTTACTATTTAATAAAAGGTTTGTTGAATATTTTGAAACTAATTTGACTGGGCTGCAACACCACCCTGTCAAATTGTTTTTTTAAAAGGTCAACAGCTAGCCTGTATAGGTTACCCTGATATTAGGAGTCTGGGAATTCAGGGTTCGATCGATCCCAAACTCTGGCAAGGCGCTGGCGGAGCTTGGCTAGAAAAAGGCCAGAAACGGGCGGGACAAAGCTAGAAACGGATCCCTCTATTGTGCAACGTGTTAGCTCACGTCGTAATCATAATGACGTGTAGCTCCGTCTCGAAAATCGAAAGGTCCGTCACTAGTGTACACCTTTGACGAATTTACACTTTAGTTAATACCTTGGTGAATATTACGAAACTAATTTGACAGAGAGCTGTTGCTGCGTAGGCAACAACAAAATTGAGCACCAGTAAAATTAGTTTCAAAATATTCAAGAGCTTACATGCATAGCTACCTTGAAAGTTTGATTCTGGGAATTCAGGTTTCAAAGTTTCAAATCGATCCCAACATGCATAAAAAGTTGGTAGATCAAAGATAGAAATGGATCCCTTATCTATTCGGAAGCAAGAAATTAATGTAGAACGCTGTGTGGTCTCGATTGAATAGACACGGAACATTAGTGTGCGACAACCGGAACATCACAGGTGAAATTACTTAATAAAATACCCAGCTTACAGCTGCAATGGGCTACAGCCTTTACACTAGAGAAGTCGGAACTGGTCCCATGGAAACTACGAGTTGGACAAGTCGAACTCCTGATCAATCTGTAGTAACGATATTGAAAGTCCAGTTCTAGACAAAGACAGAAGAGAAACAACGGCACAGGTGTCGTTAGGGCCGGCCTTAGAGTTTCTGGCGCCCTAGGAAAAGGCAAAGGACCACCCTTTAAGCGGGGTGGGGGAGGGGGGTCCTCACCCGGAAAATATTGAAATCCAGATGATCTGAAAAGGCATTTCCTGCATTTCTAGAGCGAAATATGGCTTATTCTTATTTGCTTTAAGAACATAGTTTGGGTGGTGAGAGGCTTTTTCTGGCGCCTCTAAAATCTGGCGCCCTATGCAGTGCCTAGTTCGCATATGCCGTGAGCCGGCCGGGGTGCCGTGATAATGGTAGGGAGTACCAGTCACTCATCGTCTGGACCATAAAAGACTGATAATGATTTAGACCATACATTACGACATGTTACAACTAGCTAGACACCCTTTTCAGCGATCTTGAATCGGTTGTTCGGAGGGAGGAAGGAGGGATGGGTGTGGAGGGGGGGGCGGCGGCGGACGAAGAGTGGTGGAATGTGTGATGGAGAGAGAGAGAGAGAGAGAGAGAGAGAGAGAGAGAGAGAGAGAGAGAGAGAGAGAGAGAGAGAGAGAGAGAGAGAGAGAGAGAGAGAGAATGGATGCACTATAGACGTTATAGAGTTTGGGGATGGTGATGAACAGTTAACTGAAACGCGTTCAGACGCGCACAATCTTACCCCTCATGTGGGTGCCAAGGCAAGCTTACAACGGACAATGGACCCTCTCATAGACGTGTGGGGGCGGGTATGTTATCTCCACAGGGTAAAATGGAAAACGATAAATGCTGTGAAAGCACCCTTGCATTCTGAGTAATAAACAGCATCATTTTCTGGACGTTTGAACGTTGTTCTCCTTATATTAACATTAAAAAAAGTAAAGATTTCAGGTGACAGTTGGTTCATTTCCCTCAGCATTGACTTATGGATCTACACGATCTACATAGAAGCCCGCAGAATGCTTTGAAAACAGTTCGCCTGGGAACATCAGACATCAGTAAGCTTACACACAATTTTTCAGCTAATTCAGAATACAGTCAAGATTCAAGATTATTTATTCAATTGCTAAATATATATAGATCATCAATTCAACTGGGTTGTCCGCCGAAGGCAATGCCTATTGTATCGGCAGCTTCCTTACATATATACATATATCTATATAGCTAAATTAAACAGGACAGTTACAAAATAATCTACAGTTCAGACATTACATTTACACGTTCTAAGTTAAGCACATATTTTATTATTTTAATTAATTCCAATTATGTATGTTATATTTTATTTATTGACGAACCGGACAGTTAAGTAACATACAATCAGAAGGCGTAAACAAGTTAAAAACATGTCTAAGTAGTAGTAGTAGTAGTAGTAGTAGTAGTAGTAGTAGTAGTAGTAGTAGTAGTAGTAGTAGTAGTAGTAGTAGTAGTAGTAGTAGTAGTAGTAGTAGTAGTAGTAGTAGTAGTAGTCGAAGTGAACGCACGCGTTTATTTAGCTCTGCAATTGCTGCCCGAATTTGCTAGTTTCTAGCGCGATTTTGTAGATAAATTTTATACATATATTTCGTATTAGTATTTCCTTTCAAACTTTATATTTAATTTGTAAATTCTTGTCTTGGTTGGAGCGCATTTTGTGTCTCTGTTTTCTAAAGGCATTCCTCTTAGCTGGCGGTTTTCGCCATTTAATAGGGCTCCTCTTACTGTGGTCAATGCAATACATGTCTCCCCGCGCCGGTCTGCTATTTCTATAGATCGTAGGCTAGCGCATTGTATTTGGCAAGATCGCTTGAGTGAGTGGATTTAATTCCTTTGTCATTTGTAAGCACAAGCCTAGTTCTTTAACTATATTACTCCTTATAGTCAGTTGGCTGTCCCCGGTCAACTTGAACAGACTAACAAATATATGACTTGACTATTTAATCATATATTTGTTAGCATACTTTAATCGGCTAGGTGTTAGTGAACCACTTAGAAAGTGGTTCAAACTAACAAATATACGACTGTACTCTCTATTCGTATATTTGTTGGTAGACGTCAGGGTTTCAAAAGGGGACACTATTTATTTAGTGTTTAGCTCTTTCCCCGACGTCTTGGTGTTATATATTTGTATTATATATTGTAGTAGTATGGGGTTCCTCTTTTTATAAAACACCATGGCAACCTCATATAAGCGTACCCTGAGTCTTAAAATCACGACAAAGGCTTGGGGTATTTCGGCAATTGAGGTGTATCATGGGTTGAAGGATGTAGTTGGGGCAGGGCCACGGGTCCTTCAAGGTCTCGTTAATGTTTCCAAATCTGTATGGAATGTCACCGTAGTTAATGAAAGTGTGAAGGAAAAGTTGCTCGACGAGGTCCTTGTCGTGAAGGGTGAGGTGTGTAATGTGGAGGAAATAGATTCTGATCGTCTATTAGTCAAGATGAAGGTTCCATTAGAGATCCCAGATGAACGGGTTATCACTGAATTGATCAAGTATGGCAAAGTGGACAAAGTAGAACACGAGACCTATCCATTTGATCGAACCTTAGAAAATGGCATCAGAAGAATTTGGTTTGAAAAGGTAGAACAACCTCTCCCAAGCAAGGTCACCATAGATGGTCGATTTATCTTGCCATTATGGTACAGGGGGCAAATCAAAGAGTGTAGAATCTGCTTAAGCACAGAACATCTTGCAACAGATTGCCCTAACAAAAACAAATGTCTAGTTTGTGGATCATCTGATCATTTTAAGTGGCGATGCCCGCAGAACAAATAAGTCAAAAAGGGTGCTGATAAAAGTGCAGAGCAAGTTGTCTCTAAAGAGAATGTCACAGAACCGGTAGCTGCTGAGATTGTAGCGGAAATTCATACTAATGGGAAGCACGCTGCTAAGGAAAATGTCATCGAACCAGTAGTTGCTGAGATTGTAGCTGAAGTCCATGTTAATGAGAAGCATGGGGAAAAAACTAAGAATCCAATCGCTGTAGTTGCAGGCGATGAAATAGAGGTTCTAGATGAGGGGCTAAGTCTTGCTCCAGTAACAAGTCAATCCAAGTTTGATGACAGAGAGGCTAATTCCACACAAGTTGAAGATGAGGATCAATACCCTCTGGAAGAGAGTTTTAATTTAGGACAAGTAAAATTCAGGTCGCAAGATACTGAAACTAACTTTGAATTTCCACTGAGTACACTCAATCTAGACGATTTAAATAATATAGAGAAAGTAATTGGTGTCTCGGATCGATTGAGTGGAACAAAGCGACAGAAAGATGGAGAGAGTTCTGAATCAGAAATAGAGGAAAGTGATATAGAAGACGATAATATGTCAGTCGCTGAATCCGATATATCTATTCAAACACAGAGTTCTAAATCACCTGATGAAATGGTCATGTACAGGTCAGAGGCAGGAGAGGTGTTAGTTCCATATGTGACGGCAAATGGTGTTAAATATAGGCATCTGCGTCATGATTCAGATATATTAAAATATAAGCATTTGGAAAAAGTTGAGCTAAGTAATGCAGCGTTCGTGAGTAAAATAGGTAAATGGTCTAAGAGAGGGTCGAAAAAAACAAAATCTAGTTAGCTTAATAATGGCGGTTTTACACAGCATTTTATTACCTTTTATGCTAATTTGCACACTCAATTGTAGAGGCTTAAATAGTGACATAAAGCAACGTCACTTACTAGAGACTCTGAAAAAAGAGCAGATTGACATTGCTTTGATACAGGAAACAAAAATTCAGAAGTCAGAATTATACGATAATTTAGAAAAGATTTCTGGATCCAGAATATTTTATTCGTTATCTCAAGATAATAGTGCAGGCGTAGCAATTGTTATACTCCCTCGTTGTTCAGCCTATGTAAATATAATATCTTCAGTATCAGGTGCAAATGGTCGCTGGGTGAGAGTCACGCTAGATATACAACAAACACGTATCACGTTGCTGTGTATATATGCACCTACATCTCATCAACTACGTCGTAATTTTTTTAAGGAGATGTCTAAAACAGCACTAGATAACATCACTGAAAACTTAGTAATGGGTGGTGACTTTAATTGTGTCTTAGACAAAGAAAATGACAGGAATGCAACTTCAACTTATACTGATACATCACATAGACTCTTAAAAGAAATATGTGATAATGAAAATTTAGTGGACACCTATAGAATATCAAAACCTCATGGTAAAGATCTTACATGGTTTTCGGTAGATGGTAAAGTTGGTTCAAGGATCGACAGAATTTATGTGAATAGTTTGTTAACAGGGTACTGGAGAGATGTTAATATTAAGCCAGTTGCATTCTCCGATCATAACATGGTTTGTGTAACCTTTGCCAATGCTGACTGGGTAACAAAAGGGGTCGGGTTTTGGAAATTAAACACAACACTGTTGGGAGAAGAATTTTATAAGAATAATATAGAGAGTTGTTGGCAACATTGGATTAATAGGAAAGCATCATATAAGAGCACATTGCAATGGTGGGAGGATGTTAAACTGGATTTAAAGTATGTTTCCCGAAAGTATGCTATTAGAAAAGCACAGGAAATACGCAAACGCAAGAAAACACTTCATCGATCACTGATGAAAATTAATGCTAAAGTAAATAATGGTGAAGAGAATTATTATGAATTACTGGTTAAAATTAAAAGTAAAATAAGAGATATAGAACACTATGAGTTTGAGGGTGCAAAAATTAGAGCAAGAGCCCAGATGCACGCAGAAGGGGAAAAGCCAACCCGATATTTTTGCGCATTAGAAAAAGCACGGGCAATAGATAAGGTGATGTGCTCATTAAACATGCCGGATGGTTCAACCGTCTTTACCAACAATGAAATGAGTACTATTGTATGCAATTACTATGAGTCATTGTACAAGTCAGAGGGAATTGATGAAGATGCAAAATTGGATTTGTTAGCAAATATAGACAAAAAGGTGTCAGACACAGGCAGTGAATTTTGTGATCAACCCTTAACACTAGAAGATTTAACTAAATCCCTTAAAGGTATGAAACTAGAAAAATCACCGGGGTGTGATGGCCTTCCAGTTGAATTTTACCAAACGTTTTGGCACCTTGTAGGTCCAATAATGGAAGAATTAGGCACTGAAATTTTTGAGAAAGGCCATTTACCACCAACTATGGCTAGGGCATACGTAAGGCTAATATATAAAGGAAATGACAGACGTCTAATTCAGAACTACAGACCAATTTCTCTACTATGTGTAGACTACAAAATAATATCCAGAGCACTAACATTGAAACTAGGTAGTGTTTTAGGAGAAATCATTGGAACAGAGCAGACATGTGCTGTACCCAGGAGGACAATTCTAACAAATACTATGGTAATAAGAGACCTTATACAATTGGTTGAGAAGGATAGCATCCCTTCAGCTGTGATTGCCTTGGACAATGAAAAGGCATTTGACCGTGTGGAATGGGATTTTCTTTTTAATTCTTTGCAATCGTTTGGGTTAGGCTCAAACTTTATTAAATGGGTAAAGATTTTATATACGGATATCAAGAGTAGCTATTTAGTGAACAATCAATTATCCAGAGAAATTGTCTTAGAACGTGGGGTTAGACAGGGGTGTTCCCTATCGCCATTATTATTTGTTATTGTGATGGAATCACTTGGCATAGCATTGAGGCAAAATAATAACTTTCAAGGCATATGTATTCGTGGCATAGAAAGACCACTTAAGCTGTCACAATATGCTGATGACACAACTGTGTTTACCAGTTCAAACAATGATTTTGCAATTTTAAACCACGTACTAGAAAAGTTCCAAAATGCATCTGGTTTGAAAATCAATAAAGGAAAATCCAAAGGATTATTTCTGGGGCCATGGAAAGAGCGGAATGACCAGCCACTTGAAATCAATTGGTCTAAGGATACCATTAAGATTTTAGGCATCTATTTTGGCAGGAAACCGAATACAATACAAAATTGGAATGAACGAGTATCTAAGCTTAAGAGAATATTAGCAAATTGGAAGCGTCGTCGTCTTTCAATCTTTGGTAGAGTGTTTGTTGTCAACAACTTGGCATTATCTGGGCTATGGTATACAGCATCGGTTGTACACATGCCAAAACATGTAGAAAAGGAGGTTAATGAGTTGATATTGTCATTCATATGGGAAGAAAAGAATCATTTAGTTTCCCATCGTGTTCTCAATAATGCTAAGTTAGAAGGAGGACTTGATTTAATTGATATTAAAGTGAAATGTGTTTCTTTAAGGTTAAAATTTTTGGATGATCTTATTACATCAGATGAGACGTGGGCATGTGTTTCACGAGCTCTCATGGAGAGAATTGTAGAACCATTTCTGGCGGAGCATGTGTTTACCTCAAAGAAGCCACCTCCGAATAGCCAAATGATACCAGATGTGTTTAAAGATCAAGTTAAGGGGTTAGAAATATTTGACAGATACATGCCTCCACCTACGTGCTGGAAGGAAGTACTAGAACAGCAATTGTGGGGCAATAGTAATATATGTTATAACAATGCAGTACTTTATCTACCGTCCTTTGCAAAATATGGCATTCAACATTTATCGGATATGATACACCCTCAAACACGTAGATGGATTTCAATGCAAGACGTAGCTAGAAAAACACATATGAGGCATATAGATGTCCAGCGGTTGCTAAATAAAATAAAACATGCTGTACCAATTGAATGGTTTCGTCTGCCAAATGTAAATAATAATAGTTTGACTCCACAACCCGCATTAGTTCTTGATGATGAGATGTTAAAATACAAGATGAGATCCAAGGAATGGTACCATATTATGAGACGAAAACAAGTAACACCTCCCATAGCAATTAGGAGATGGGATGACTCAAGCTATAAACCATCCAGTTGGAAAAATGTATGGAAAATCTTACATTCTCCATCCATACCAAATATGGCTCGTGATTTATTGTGGCGATTACTACATCGACGTCTATGGGTGGGACACTTGACATACAAGTGCAATATTACGACTTCTGATAGGTGTTACTTATGTCAAACAGACGAGGAAACAATCGAGCATTTATTTGTGGAATGTCCAATATCGTCACAATTTTGGGACTATATCAGCCAAATCTTGGCAAAATTTGGAGCGAAGCCCATTGTTCTAGACACGCATGTAGCCTTATTTAGAGAATTTGGATCAAGCGGTGTAAATATCATAAAGTCTGAAAGGACTATTTTAATAACAATACTAACCATAGGTGTTTGGGCCATTTGGAAACATCGGTGTGCACAGACGAAAAATCCATCTATGGGCAATCACAATAGAGCAATAAAGGCAATATTTCGTTCATTGCTGCTGAATCATATTCCTTGCGAATATTTTAGATTAAAGCAGCATGGTAAAGAAAAAGTATTCAAGGACATATGGTGCAAAACAAACATAGTTTCAATAGAGTTGGGAGCTGTAAAAATAAATGAGCCTGCACTAGCTTAAATCATTTAATTACTACAGCTGATTTATCTGTGTCTTTTAATTAATCTGTGTCATGTAATTCATTTTAGTCTGCACTTTGATATTGTTATGTTTAATAATTCATGTTAGGAAATAAACAGACTGGGGTAATTTAATAATCAATCGATAAAGTAATTTGCCATTGAATTATAAAATTGTCCCAGGTAATTTTAGGAATTTGCACAGAGTTTTATAGGGTTATTTGTTCCCGGGTAATTTACAAAACCTTACAACAAAGTAAATCAAAAATGGAAACAAGAGCGCCATCTATTTCCATCTATTTTTCTGTAATTTTCCTGCTGACTATATATGTTATGCTACCCGAATGCTACTACGCCCGCTGATCTTTAAGACTCAGCCCACTGGCGTCAATGATTGACTTATTTGTCATTGATTGACGAGTCACTTTTCATTTGTTGAATAGTTGCACTCGCCACACGGGTCTACTACCACACATGGATTGAATGGTAATTTACAAAACCTTATAATAAAGTAAATTGAAAATGTAAACAAGAGGGCCATCAATTTTTCTGGAATTTTCCTGCCGACCATATGTATTATACTACCCAAATGCTACTACGCCCGCTGATCTTTAGAGAATCAGCCCACTGGCGTCAATGATTGACTTATTTGTCATAGATTGACGAGGCACTTTTCATTTGTTGGATAGTTGCACTCGCCACACGGGTCTACTACTACACCTGGGTTGAATAGTAATGCCTTTGTTAAGTTTTGTTTTGCTATCGGAGCTTTATCAGCATATTGTTTTGTATCTATACTTTTTAAGCCATATGTATTTATAGATTGTATTAATGCTCATTATTTATCATTGTTTTGGTGTAATATTAATCAAGATTACTAGTTCACCAGGTTTTTTTCTGGGGGTTTGCAAGCCTTTTTAAAGGAGTTCCTCCGTGAAGTTTGTCCGACTGCGTCAGCGTCGGTTTTTCAAAAAAAAAAGAAAAAAGTAGTAGTAGTAGTAGTAGTAGTAGTAGTAGTAGTGATGTTACAATACAACAAATAAACATTAATATTTTTGGTTGACTTTTATAATACAGTACATCTGAAAAAATAACCCATACATATCCACAGTAAAATACAGACGTTCTGTTGAATAATTGAATCGGAAACCACTGCTGTCTATGGCAGCAATGTCTTCCATTATTACCCCTCAGTAATGTCATATGATCAAATGCTGTTATTTGATTGGCTAAGATTAGGGATGGATGATTGAGTATTTCCCTCACAGGAGGGCAATACCACACGGTATACCACTCGCGCGAAAAACGTGTTTTAGTTTTACTGCGTAACTAGCCATAAAGCTCATTATAATAATATGCATGTTGCTAAAATGACGGATACGCGCCCGCTTCGGAATTGGTGGATTTCAAGATTTCAAGTGACTCAATTTCATGACAACTATACGGAACGCTGTTGCATGTTTTGAAACTAATTTGACGGGAGCTGTTGCTGCAGCAAGGTTGTATATCCCGCAAAACACGTGTAGTCGAATAGCGAATGCATTACTCGACAAATTAATCATAGCCATAAAAACGGCGAGTTAATTATCGATTGCAATCTTGTACATTTCTTCGTGACGATATAATAATGATCCGCGTGACGAGCGTGTTACATACGGAAATCAACATGTCGATGTGAAATGGATTACTCATAGAATTAATTGTAGAAGTAATTAGTCTATGGTAAGCCCATACCGAAGTATGATGTTATTCCGGAATAACTCTCCAGCGTGAACACAACGATAGGCGCCGTTTTTGGCGCAAAGCCAAGGCAAAGAAGTGTCAATTTCACTCTTGCAGAACTAGCCTAGAGATGTCTAATTCAAGAATTGCTTATCTAATTATATTGTCACGTTATGATAAAATCTCTATCTTCGACGTCTGCGGGGTAATACATTCGTTACACCAGTGTTTTGACGTGGGTACAGGCCACACACAAGCAAACAATTGCTTTCCATACAAGCAAACAATTATATTTCCCTCGCTACGGTTGGGAAATATAAAATGTATCCCCCTCTCTACAGCCTGTACCCCACAAAACGCTGGTGTAACTGATAATCCACCCACATTCAAAACACACAAGAGAACATTTCTTACATCGAGTTTAAGATTATTCTAATAACAAGTTACTTTATTGTTTGAAATTATGTCAAGTCATCCCCGGCTGTATTGCAATTGTGTAATTGATAAACTGTTTACAGGATGCTGGCAATCCTTGGTCAAGTATGGAGAAGGAGGGATGGGAGGGGCGCGGTGCTCATTCTCCTGCTCATCCAGTAGCTTGGTTATATGGTGACTGAAAATATTAATAGAAATCTATAATAGTAGCTGTAAACATCCAGTCATAGTGGGTGGATGGGAGTGGGTGGGCAGTAGTAGTAGTAGTAGTAGCAGTAGTAGTAGTAGCAGTAGTAGTAGTAGTAGTAGTAGTTGTAGTAGTAGTAGTAGTAGTAGTAGTAGTAGTAGTAGTAGTAGTAATAGTAGTAGTAGTAGTAGTAGTAGTAGTAGTAGTAGTAGTAGTAGTAGTAGTAGTAGTAGTAGTAGTAGTAGTAGTAGTAGTAGTAGTAGTAGTAGTAGTAGTAGTACTTCTATTGGATTTGGGTAGGGTGCTGTTGTGATGGAAGTCTTTCACAATAGTTAACATTTGGGATTTACCTATGTCAGTAAATTTGAGTAGTTATTCTACTTTAAACATGTCTTGGCCCTCTGCTCGTCTAGAAAATAATTGAATACTAATTTTTGGAGACTTTGAATTTTCGAAATTTAGTTTTGTAGGTGTTAGTCCAAACAGCATTGCAGTAAGCGAGGTGCGGGGAGGGGAGGGTCGAGGTGCTGTACATTGTTTTAACCGTGTCATGTGTTATATATGGTTTTAATCTTTGGATGACACCTATTGCTCTTGTTACCTTTGCAGTAACTGTCTCAATTTGTTTGCCCTAGGTCAGGGTTTTTTATATTATTATCTAAATATGCTCCTAGAAACTTTGACTACTGGGCCTCAATTTCTATTTGTTGATATAAATTTTTGGAATATCTATATTCATTAATTCATTAGATTTTGAAAATAACATATAGTTTGTTTTATCCACATTTAATGATAGCTTATTTAATGAAAACCATTTAGTGATTTGTTCCATTTCCTCATCTACGTTTTTGTATAAAGTAATTCACAAAGTATCCATCTATCAATCTGACGTCAAATGACGTGGCAATCAACTAAGTGGCGTGTAGCATGACGTCATAATCATTACGTCATAAATAATTCTATTTGGCCAGTCTTTAACTCTTAATAGTCCGATACGTTGTACGAATTGTACGCCTCTACTATTTAATAAATATGCAATTGGATATTTTTAAGACTAATTTGACAGGACGCTGTTGCTGCCACTAGTTTCAAAATATGCAATACGTTACCTGTATAGTTTTCTGGAAATTGATAGTCATGGAGTTCAGAGATCGATCGATCCCAACACGAGTGCGGTGTGGGTGGAGCTTAGCTAGAGATGGGCGGGGCATAGATAAAAATGGAAAGGTCCATTATATCTTCGCGAGAGATCAACAAATAGTATTAGTGACACCTGCTTGCAAATATTGGCAGATTATTCATATACAAGAGAACCAGCAGAGGGCCAAGGATGGATCCCTGAGGGACACCGCAAGTTAGTCTCCCATTTTCAGAGCGGGTTACATTAAATTGCACACATCGTGTTAAATTCGTTTTACTTTCAAAATAATTAGCAGGCGTGAACTAAAGCGTGGACTCTTTTCTCTCGTTTAGGTACCTTTGAAACCAGTTGAGTACACATCCTCTGATTCCATAGTAGGCAAATTTTTCTAGTACAATAGAGCGGTTGATTGCGTCGAAAGCTTTTGAAAGGTCCACAAAATGCCTATTTTGTGCTTTTTCTTTTCAATTGAATCAATTATTTTTTCTATTATTTCAATAAGGGCTAGCAATTGTTGAATGATTTTCACTAAAACCCGTATTGTGATGTGTAGAGGATTGCCTTTTTGTATAAATAGCTAATAAGCTGACTTAGGATACATAAGTTGTTTCATTAATTTGGAGAAAATTGGAACTATTGAGACGGGTCTATAGTTTGTGAAGATAGATGAATCCTTTGCTTTGATATAGGGGTTACTCGTGCTGCTTTTAGTGTTGGTGGAAACTTAGAGGTTAGATAAGTTGTAAATCTGGTTGAGGTGTATTAGTAAGTCGAAGGTGAAGTGTTTGAAAATACTCCACTTAACCCTTTCGTGACGAAACCGGCCAAAACCGGCCTCTGTACTGGTTTTAACTAATGTCCATTTACAGGCCAAGAGAAGACTATTTTTGTAATGAGTAACGGTAACAGAGCCAGTCATTACAGTGGTAAAATTTCCAAAATAGTCTTCTCTTGGCCTGTAAATGGACATTCAAAAAGTAAATAATTTATTTTTTCGAAGAAATTTAGTCATTAACCCTTTGAAGATCGGCTTCTGCAGGGGTCCTGAGAAATGTCCATTTGCAGGCCAAAAGAAGATTCTTTTTGAAAATTTACCACTGCCAGTCATTCCAGTGGTAAATTTTCAAAAATAGTCTTCTCTTGGCCTGCAAATGGACGTTCAATAAATACATATTTTAATTTTTTGAAGAAATTTAGTCATTAAAGGGTTAAACCCATCGAGGCCAGCACTTTTTGCAGGGTTTAGTTTGTTTAGAATGTTACAGATTTCTTCTCTGCTGACTGGGTTAGCGAAAAAAAGAAGATTGATAGGTAATAACTATATTTGCTACAGGATGATGATTTGATTTTATCTGAAAGTGTTGGACCTATATTAACAACATAATCATTGAATCCTATTGTAATTTTGAAGTCATCAGCTATTATTTTGTTGCTATGAACACGATGAAAGAAATGAGAGGAGAGAGAATCATCAGAGCGGAACGCCCCTCATGGAATGACCAGTTTTCAAAAAAAAATTAAAATAATTAAAAAAAAAAATAGTTTTTTGATTTTTATAAAATGAGATATGGAGATGAACGATTGTATGCGCTATTTTTACTCGAGAAAATTCGTTTCAACACGCGTGTAATAATTAGTAGGCGTGAGCTAACGCGTGGGCTCTGTTATCGCTGAGATCACGTTCGTGTTTTCATAGTTTTTACACATAGGCGTTACTGACTGCAGATATGTTTACAACAAGAGACTAATGGATCTTTCCAGTTTATCCATCAATCACATGACGTCATAATTAACTACGTGACGTGTAGGATGATGCCATAGTCAATGACGTCATGAATGACGTAGATAATTTCGTCACGAACGCTTAATTGATGACGGACTAAGCGTTGTTGTACGAATTGTATGTTTTTACTATTGAATAAACTGTCAACCAACAGCTTACCTGTGTAGTTTTCCGGAAATTAAGATGCAGAAAGTGCAATAAACGATTGATCCCAACGCGCGCGAAGCATGGGTAGAGCTTAGTTAGGGATGGGAGAGGCATAGCTAAAACTAGATTCCTTCATTCAATATGCAGGTGTAACAGCTTAAAACGTATCATTTTGCAAGCAATTTGACTGAAATTCGTTGCTAATAATTTCCTCCAATTTTTGTGTGTGAAATAGTCGATATACTTCGCATTTTAAAAATTCAGTAGGAGTTTATAAACGTGTTAACATTATAGCCATTGACATGGCACTGTTTCAATTTCAAGACAAATAAACTGGAGAGCTGTTTAATATTTTGAAACTATTTCGATTGGAACTTGTTCAGCAACCACTCGCAGTGAAATTAGTACTTAAAGATTTAACGGGGTATTTCTTACATCATAGAGAATGTGTCGGTTCTGGTGTGTAATGGTTAATTCATAAATCCATTTCATCACTCAATCATATGACGTCATAACCAACTACGCGAGTTGTATGCTGACGTCATAATCATGACGTCATGAATGATTCGATTAAGCCCGTCTTTAACGCTTAATCGTCCGACACGTTGTACGAATTGTATGTTTTTGCCACATTGTAAAGGTTTCCCGGACTTTTGGGACTTTTTCGGGTTTATTCTATTTTGCGGAAGTTTCTGATCAGTTGTGGAATCCTAGTGTACGGTCACGCCCTTTCTTTGGTTAATATTTGAGCCAAATTATGCTAGTAGTTCCCGAGATATCCATCGATCCAGAATCTGATTACATCCAGATACCAGTTTTTATCCGGATCACGATAAATGTTTGGAAATCCCAGTTTACCGTAAGTTCCTGTTATTGCTTTGTTAACATTTGAGCACGCACGCATACTATACCAACTAGAAAATGCACCGCCACTAGGTGTCGCATAGTCAACGCATATGGCCCAACTACTGATAAAGCCAAAGAGAATCTCTCAATATTAGATTCCTTTTAGGTAGAACTGAGCTTCGCCATTACAATCCCAGCCAGATGACAAATGTTCGTGAGTGGAGATTTGCCCTCCAAGTTGAGTAAACTCTGCAATGCGGACAGGAATTCAGGACTTGGCTTATGCACGTGGTCGTACACAATAGCAATGGAGATACACTGGTGTCATTCCTTAGTTCCAATTTCCACAAATACGACTTTCTAACACCCGTGCCATGACCGGACAACATCGACAGGGCACATTACTGATCGCAAAGCGCCAAAATGCTCTAATGCTATAACAGCAGTCATCAACCAAATGGACTCTGTACTATGCAAACAGAAGCAAAGCCCCTCCTTCGGGATGTTAATTCCTGTGGAGGTGCAGACCTCAATTCCGACCATAAGCCACTCGTTACACGCCTTCAGATGACCCATGTCTACCTAATGTACAAACGCCATACGAAACTAGAGGGTAGAGTCAGCTACAACCTACCAAGCACATCAGCTACATTGACAAATCAAATGTCATACATAAAGGCCCTCAGGGAGCAGATAGCTAACATTGGCATCAGCTCAGATCCAAACGAAGCCCTAACCAAACTACTCAAATGTATGGAATCATCAGCTACCACACTATAGGAGTTCTCTAAATTTTCTAAAACACAAACCGAACCCGGTATACTGATGACCCTGTAGTAGTAAAACTATCAGCAGAGCAGAAAGCATTTCGGCTGCGCATCTATCAAAGTGGCCACAGTGAGACCGCACGAAACTACATGTGGATCTAGCTTGGAATTAAGATTATATATGTACACAGAAGCATCCTGTGGGTGGAAGCCAGACCTTCAGCTCCACAGTATGCATCCGTGCATACGTCCTGCCTGCTTGTTGGCTAGGAGATTACCGCGAATTGCTACTCTCTTTGCACTAAATGGCACCAGCCGCGTCTATATTAGGAAAAATATAAAATGTATGAATAATTTCCGTTTCCGTATTAATACATTGCTGTGAAACCTGTTTGTATTTTTCTGGAACAGAGTTCTCCAGGCTTTACGGATCTAAAACAGTTTCAGAATCGACTCAATATCATGTGAGTTATTTAAGATTGAAGATTCTTCAGTCAGTGTGCGATTGAGCCATGCCCATCGCCAGTAAATGTTCTTTCCGCGCAGACGCTGGCCACGTGGTTAATGTCCTGCCCCATCCCTTGTATTTTGTTTGGCTTCCTAATCTTGAGAGCTACACCCTTTTGATAAATCTCAGCGACTATAAAAGGAGATGTTTAGCAATCTCCTCATGCGTTTTTAAAACTAACCTTCGATTCTGAGGGTCAGCGACCTAAACGTAATGTCCAAACAATGGTTAGTCCTCTTCAATGCTACAAAACCCGTGAATCTAACTATAACAAATTCACATACCTTTATATCCCCAGATATCATTTTAAATAATACACTATTATCATCAGTACAATCCAGTACGTATCTTGGCGTAACCATTTCGAACGAGTAGAAATGGACTGCTCATAGAGATCAAATATCAAAGAAACTGCAAGGATTTTATCCACCATGCGGCAAATAAAGTAAACTTTAAGCAGGACCACTTTATGCAAAATCTACACTGCATATTTGGGCCCTGTGCTCGAACATAGCAGTGAGGTTTGGGATGGTTGCTCTCGCCGGGATTCTGAAAGACCTGAAGCGATTCAAAATGAAGCCATGAGAATAATAACTGGCTTACCAAAGTGTACACCGTTAGAAATCCTTTATAAAGAGACTGACATAATTCCCTTACACGAGTATCTTAAACAAATGAAACATATATTATTCTATAAAATTGTACCGATTATATAGCAGATATAATTCCTAGAAGAGTAGACTATAACCTTAGAAATTCTCAAGATTTTATTCCACTGAACCACCATCGTGAAATATTTAAAATCTCCTTCATACCCAGTGTTATTCAATAACCTATATATAACACCAAATTCAGCTCCCTCAGTTTCTGTTTTGAAAACAAATCTTGCAGAAACTTATCAAAACGTGCAAGACCAAGTCACCACATACTATTCATTTGGTAAAAGACGCGATACTATCATAACACACAAACTAAGAAATAACTGTAGCCAACTAAACAATGATCTGGATATCACCTACTTGAACATCCCAACTGTTCTTACTGTCAAAGCCCAGAAACATCTTATCATTACTTTTTTGAATGTCCAAGATGGCCAAATGAAAGAAGCAATTTGTTTAATTCCCTTTATGAAATTACAACAGATATTTCCGTAGACATTTTCTTGCGTGGAAGTAATACATTTTCTACTGAAATTAATGAAGATTTACTAAGAAACGTACATAACTTTATAAGAAAAACAAATAGGTTTTAACATTATTGAACGTATGTTTCTTTATATAATCTGTATGTCTACAAACCTGTAAAATGTGAATATTCTGTATTTGTGGATGTATCGTGATGATGATGTTGATGTGGTTATGCGCTCACACCTACCGATAGCGACCACCGCATGGGCCACCAGGATGCGATTACTAAATACATATGGTTAGTTGGTTACTTGATGCAATTTATTTCAAGTGGCAAACAGCTTTTGAGGACAGAACGTGGTGTTTTTTGTGACGGGTGGTTCTGCGACCACACGTCTTAAGGGTCGTCTTATGTCCGCGGGTGTTGATAGTCCATGTAGGCGGGTTTGGCTATACATTACACTCACATGCTTGAGATGAGTATGATAAGAGTATTAACTGGTGTTGTAAATTTGAGCTCTCTCTCGCCCCTTCCTCCCCCCCTCCGTCCCTCCCTCCCCACACCATCTTTCTCTCTCCCTCCATTCAACCACATTCCTGCCTCCCTCGCTCACGCCCTCTCTCCCCTATCCACCTCTCTCTCCATCCCTCCCCCTCCCTCGCTCCCTTCCTCCCTCTCTCCCTGCCTTTCCCTCCTCATCTCTCACTCTCATTCAGATCTTTGAGCGTTTAATTGTGTCGAAGGCTCGTGACATGTCAATGCCCATTTTGTGGAAATCCCAGTGTTTGGACATGACTATACCGACAAAAGCATGCGTTGAGCCCATACAATGTCTGCGCATCTGCGTCCACGTTTGAAGCCACTTTGGCATGATCCGGTGAAGCCGTCGATCTTGTCTCGGACGCGGCATAGAGTAACATTAGATAGGATTTTCCGTATGCTTTTAAGGAGCACAATGGGCCGCAGATTGGCTGGGGCCAGGTGGCTTCTTGGGCTTGGGTAGTGTGATAAGGATGCATTGGCCTACAGCGTCGATGGTCGGACTATTAAGAGTTAAAGACGAGCCAAATAGAATCATTTATGACGCAATGATTATGACGTCAGCTTACGCATCATATGACGTCATACGATCGATGTATAATCGGCCAAAACGGCTTCTGGACTGGTCTCAAGGTATGGCTATTTACAGGCTAAGAGGAAACGTTTTTAAAAATTTGCCACTAGAATGGGTGCATCGATTTAAATTTGTGAAAGCTGAGATAATAAATCAATTATAGTAAATGTTTAACTCCTGAAATGGCAGCATCTCAAACTCACGACAACTATACAGTAAAGCTATGCGCAGTAACAGCTCACAGTCAAACTAGTTTCAAAATATTAACATCATTTTCCCTGCGTCATATTTAAAGTGTTTGTCGTATCTGGTCTATAAGGGTTGAAGAGTTAAAGTGGGAATGATTTAGACTACGTGGATTGTACAAATATGTGCGCAATGATGTCGACTCGTGTCCAATCCCATCCTTAGATAAATAATTATATATATACTCATAACATAAGTGTACATCAAAATACAAACATGTGTTCTATCGGTAATTTGATTTCCTTAGAAATTCTTTTGCCGCGGGACGAATGATGTATGCTCGTAATGAAACGGCCCCAAGACATTATTAACAAATACATGAAAACGCCATGAAAAATACAAACATCCGTTTACAGGAAATACAGATATCATCCCAAACTCAGCGTTTAGCACAAATGGACGTGTCCAGTTTTAGCCATGCCCCGCCCATATCTAGCTAAGCTCCAACCACACCTCGGTCGCGTTGGGGATCGATCGATCCCTGAACTCCCTGACTATCGATTTCCAGAAAACTACACAGGTAAGATGTTAAATATTTTGAAACTAATTTGTCTGGGTTCTGATGGAGAATTTATTTTTTGTCTTAGAGGGAGCGCGATAGGACACGTCTTATAACCGCGTTTCACACACAATTATATTAAAAAGTAAATGTCTCATGGTGTAACAAGAATGAATACATACATGTTACTATACTTTATTTAATTACTTGGTGACATTATATTATACACTTATACTTATGATACCTAACAGTGAGTCTGATAAAAGTGCACATTCACAGATGAATCCCTTATGGCAGCAACAGCGCTCAGTCAAATTAGTTTCAAAATATTCAACAGCATGTTTCTTAAATAGCAAAAACATACCACGTGTCGGAATATTAAGCGCTAAAGACGGGCTTAATGGAATTATTCATGACGTCATGATTATGACTTCAGCATATACGTCGCTTAGTTGATTATGACGTCATATGATTAAGCGATGAAATGGATTCATGAATTGCGCAAGAATGCATCAATAATGTAAATGCTAATTGGAATAGAGTTAATAAGCAGATGACCCCAGTGAGCGTTTCTAATAATATATAATTTGTAAATAATTATTTTGGTTTAGAAAGCAATTCACCAGAGTATCAATCCATAATTTAACGTCATATGACGTCATAATCAGCTAAGTGGGGTGTAGGGTGGCGTCATTACGCCAAAAATTATTGTATTTGGCCTGTCTTTAACTTTTAATAGTCCGACACGTTGTACGAATTGTATGTCTCTACTAATTAATATACATGCTATTGAATATTTTGAAACTAATTTGATTGGACGCTGTTGCTGCCATAGTCAAATTAGTTCCAAAATATTCAACAGCTTACCTATATAGTTTTCTGAAAAGCGATAGTCAGAGAGCTCAGAGATCGATCCCAACAAGAGCGAGGTGTGGGTGGAGCTTAGCTAGAGATGGGCGGGGCATAGTTAAAAATGGAAAGGTCCATTCTAGCTCAGCTAACTCACGTGTTTGTGTGTATACCGACAACAATGGATGAATCCACTTTTAGCTTTGCCCCGCTCATCGCTAGCAAATCTATGCTCACGCTGTTGGGATCGAAGCCAGAATCCCAATATCAAGGTAACTATGCAGGTATGTTGTTGAATATTTTGAAACTAAGTTTACTGGGTGCTGTTGCTGCCGATAGTAAAGAATACAATTCGTACATTACATGCCGGACTATTAAGAGTTCCTGACGGACTTAAGATACGCCATTCATTACGTATTTTAATTGTGTCATCGGCCTACCTGTGACGCATTTGATTATGATGTCATATAGTTGACTGGCAGATTTGATTCCTGTATTGTGGCATGTTTTGTTATTTCAACAAATATTTAGACCAATCCTTGTCAAAATTGTCAATGACAAAATGTTGCATGCATTATGGAAATGAAGCCGTTTTGAAATCAAACACCAGAGTTCTTGCTATGAAAACGTTCTACAATATACGAGTCAATGCGGTGCTTATAATTTACTAACTGTCATTGAAAGTATGTACTCTGATGTGAAATATGCAGTCAAAATGAATGATGGGTATAGCAATGGCTTTTCATCCTCAGTTGGTGTCAAACAAGGTTGCGTACTTAGCCCACTTTTATTCAACATGTATCTGCGTGATTTGCCAGATATTTTTGATAGAACATGCGGTTCTATACCTTTGAATAACACTTCTATTAATTGTCTTATGTTTGCTGATGATCTTGCCATAGTGTCAGAAACCCACACTGGTCTGCAAAATGCGCTAAACAAATTGAATATTTACTGCAACAAATGGGATCTTACTCTAAACTTAAATAATACCAAAATAATAATTTTCAACAAAAGTAGGCATTTACTAAAGAGATACATGTATCACTTTACATACATGGGCTCACCGATTGAGGTTGTAAACTCTTATTGCTATTTAGGTATCGTCTTTACACCATCTGGTAAATTTAAAGCTGCATGTGAAAGACTGGCAGAGCAGGCCAAGAAGGCGTTGTTCAAACTTAAAGTTATCAATGTCAGAAATAATGTTTTAACAGCATTCACGCTATTTCGTTCTTTAATTTTACCCATCTTATCTTATTGTGCAGAAATTTGGGCACCCTTTTACATCAAAGGCATCAATGAACATGACTACATGCAATTAGGAGATAATGTCCCAGTCGAAAAGGTCTTAATTAGCTTCTGTAAATATATACTATGGGTTAATAGGAAAGCTACAATTGCTGCTGTAAGGGGTGAACTCGGGCAATATGCCTTACTCACCACGCTCCTCACACAATCAGCCAAATTTTGGATGAGAGTATGTGACATTGACTCTGAGACAATAGTTCATCAAGCCTATATGCATTCGTATTCCTCATTAGAAGAAGATAACTGGGCTAGCCATTTAAAAAATCTATGGACTAGCTTTAGCTTCGAAGAAATTTGGGCCAACCAAAGCACCAGAAATAAAAAGACATGTGCTAAATTACTAACTGATGCCATGGAGTCTAGATACAAATCAAACTGGCTGGTCCATGTAAACATAGGTGTCACAGATCGAATTGGTACATCTTAACACGGTTCTAAACTTAGGTCGTATCAAACATTTAAAAGCAACTTTAACATGGAGAATTATTTACTAACTGAACACGATTTTTCTAGGCGAAATTTGTTTGCCAAACTCAGAGTCAGTGCACACGATCTCCAGATAGAAGTGGGGGGGGGGGGCGACATACAATTCCCAAAACTCCTGTAGAAAAAAGAGTATGTTCGCTATCTAACATTCAAGCTGTTGAGGATGAAAGACACTTTATTCTAAAATGTCCATTTTACCACAGTGAAAGACAATCGCTATTTAATTACCTTAATGTTTTTGTAAATTTTGCTTCCCTCAGTGAACAGCATAAATTTGTGTTCATAATGTCCTACAATAACGGTGACACTGAGGTCTGCAAACCGGTACTAAAATATGTCACTGATTGTTTCATGAAAAGGCAGAATGCGTTGGCTCCGAAACAATCCACTAACCCACCGTCATCACTAGTAATTGCAATATAGCTGATCAGATCGGCAGCAAATTTTGCTGTAGGTACATTACATGTATCCTTATCGCCCTTTTATATGACGGCTGAGTGAAGAGGTGACATCGTTATCTTCTGTGTCATAAAATCTCATGATGATTAAACTGTCATGGGATATTGAGATTTGAGATATGGCGAGTGGTGATGCTGCTTCTTCTTTATGTAGTGACCCTGGCGGAGGTTTCACGCAACAGTCAGTGAAGTTTCCACTGTAACTAATGCGCAGTACCTAGCAGAACATTAACTTCAACATTAACTTCAAATTTACACTATGAATGATATGTAGTTTCTGCTCATATATTAGTATAACCAGTTAATTTGATAACAGAGCCATGAGCCTTAATTCGTGGATGTCATCTTATGTGGTGTGTGCGTGCGTGCGTGCGTGCGTGCGTGCGTGCGTGCGTGCGTGCGCGCGCGTGTGCGTGGGCGCGTGCGTGAGTGTGCGTGTGCGTGTGCGTATTGTATATATCATGTATATTTTACTTATTGTCAACTGTGTATCGTATGTACTATCTATGTATGGCTATATTTATATGTATGTAGATTTCGTGCCAATAAATAATCTGAATCTGAATCTATCCGAAACATCAACCACTCAAATTAGTTTTAAAATAATCGGAAAGGTTCATTGTCGCTATCGTGTGGGACCTCCATCATTTGATTGTGCTGTCAGCTAACGAGAGGGATATTTTGATTATGACGTCAGATACCTGAGTGACCGGATCGTTCCATTACCAATTAAAGCTTTTAGTAAAGCCTGAGTGTAGATAAAATAAAACTGAACTTGATTTTGGCAGGTTGTATTTAGAGGCATTGCCTTCTAACTTGGTGGGTGTGCATAGGGGGAACATTTTGGTATAAGCAAAGAACCAAACAAGAACCAGGCATGTATGACCTAGTTTCGGGATAATATAATAGAACACCTCAATTTTTTGATTGAAAAGATTAAAAAAATTTTTTTAATGTAGGGCCTAATCTGTGCAAATGAAAGTGATCCAATCTTAAACAGCAGAGAGATAGAATTTACATATTTGTTTTATGAATGGACCTTTCCAGATTATCCATCAGTCACGTGACGTCATAATCAACTACGTCGTGTGTAGGATGACGTTATAATCAAGTACGTCAGGAACGCTTAATTGATGACGAGCTAAGCATTGTTGTACGAAGTGTATGTCTTTACTATTTAATAAACATGCTGTTGAATATTTTGAAACTAATTTGACCGGGCAGCAGCAGCACCCAGTCAAATTAGTTTCAGAATATTCCACAGCTTACCTGTATTGTCTAGAAATTGAGATTCAGAGAGCTCGGGAATCGATTGATTCCAAAACCGTCAAAGCGTGGTGGAGTTTAACTTAGAGATCGGCGGCGGGCCATAGCTAAATGGCAAGAATGGTGTCGATATGAATATCACTGATCGCTAAGAACAATAACGACAACGAAGGTGATGAGGAGGAGGAGGACAACGACGACGCTAGCGGATAATGACATTAACAATACAAACGCAACAACAATGATGGCGAAAAGTACACCAACACAAACAACAAGAACACAAAACAAGAAACCAACAACAAAAACAAGGAAAACCACCTCAACCACCACCACCTCCACCACCACCACCACCACCACCACCACCACCACCACCACCACCAGACCACCACCACCACCACAACCACAACCACAACCACAACCACAACCACAACCACAACCACAACAACAACAACAACAACAAAAGAAAGACGACGACAACAGCAACAACAACAACAGCAACAACAACAACAACAACAACAACAACAACAACATCAGCAATAACATCAACAGCTGCATCGACTGCAACGACAAAAAGTGGGATGACGACACCACCACCACCACCACCACCACCACCACCACCACCACCAACAACAACAACAACAACAACAACAACAACAACAACAACAACAAAAGAAAGACGACAACAATAACAACAACAACAACAACAACAACATCAGCAGCAATAACATCAACAGCTGCATCGACCACAACGACAAAAAGTGGGACGACGACGACGACACCAACACCAACAACAACAACAACAACAACAACAACAACAACAACAACAACAACAACAACAACAACAACAACGACGAAAATGATAATGATAATGATAATAATTATTATCAGGATCTATGGCATAGATGTATACTGTATCTTGTAAAGAGACAAAAAATGTAAAAATATAATTTGTACATGCTCCATATAACTATTATGTAAATCCCGTATATACCATCCTGATATGGTCTGGGATGTAAATAAAACATTTCACATTTCATTTCACATTTAAAACTGGATTCCTCAATTGGCGGCTATGTCTGTAGTCCGCTTGCTCTGTCAAAGATTAATCTATTTAATATTAATAATTTCACACGTTGCTGTAATGATGGATGACAGACTTCAGAACTCGTGCTTTATTTAATCTCTTTTTATCACGGGAGTGGTATTAAGAATGTTAAGACTTGTTGAGACTGCGACATAATGGTGAAAAGAATATCACAGGTGTGCATGTAGGTGATGGGTAGAAAAACTAATTTTAGATGCTACCAGTTATTGTCTTGTGCATTTTGGAGGTAATATTCGTTAAGATCTTGAATATGTGCAGGTAGTGATGGAGAAATTACATATTTGTCCTCTCCGGGTAAATTTAGATGGTACCAGCGTGAGTATCCTGCATTTCTGGAGATAGATAATAACAGACCCTACTTAAATATCTAATACGTATTGAGAGGGGAAAAGAGCACCAGGCGAGACAAGGCACAATTGTTTGGGTGGGGTGGGAGAGATGCGTTCCTTACCCCGACCTGTGTGAACCCCGTATGAATCCGTCATTGCACAGTTTCAGGAACAAAGCTTTCGTGACAAAGTTTACGAAATTTAATTATTCTTGCTTAATAATTTCAGAAACAAAGCGTACATACAGTCCAATATTTATCATTTCAAAGATAAAATTTCCAAAACCTCTTGGTGTTTCACTGGCAGACAATCTCTCTGAAAAACAATTTCCAAAACGGTTTCCGAAAATGTCTTCGTGTATGTCCGCCTCAAAATTGTCTGAAACCTAGTTGCGGAAACGTCAGAAACATTGACTCTGAAAGAATATGTCCGAAACATGTGTGTACATAGATGCTTAAGAGGCAATGGTTCGGAATCATGTTAAAATAAATCTTCAGAAACAATGACTCGCACGTATTTTTGTATATATGCGGCTTCGGTGTACACAAATAGCGTTCAGAAATAAACGCATCGCGCAATGAGCCAGAAACCTTACTTGTTTCGTGTGTATGACTACAATGAGCCAGAACATAACTTGTTTCGTGTGTATGCTTACAATGAGCCAGAAACATTACTTGTTTCGTGTGTAGGCCTACAATGAGCCAGAAACCTTATTTGTTTAGTTTGTCGGCCTCTGCTGAAGGGGTTCGGAGCAGAGTTGTGGATAAATTTAGTATTAAGCGCGTATTTAGTACTATGTAGTACAGTTACGGTTCGTATAGGACGCTTATTGGCTCATTCGAAACAGTTTACAATAACTTTTCCAATAGCTCGCACAAATTACATGGTCCAGTCCAAAATTTTTTACGTTTTATCACCTCACCGCGCCAACCCCAAAACCACCCACCCACCACCCAATCGCCAACCACCAACAAAGTACGAGAACCAATTGTGACGGGAGCGGAGTTTCAATGTCCAGTCAACCATTGCCCCTTGTACTGGAATATGCCTTTAAATTTACGACACAGCCTAGCATTCATCAAATAAACCTTTCTGTTTCTCCAGACAGATATTTTAGCAGGTCACTGAACCTTGAAATTGTGATGTGTGTCAGGGTGCTTCGTATTGACTTGACACGCTTGAACTGACATGGTCGACGCATAGCCTACAGGTTATATTAACTTTATCATTACATAACACACACAATCTGTTCTGTTCTGTTCTGTTTTGGGCTCTTCCTCCAATTGGTTGGACCACCCACTTGCGTGGTAGTTGTATATCACACTTTTATGATAATCCTATACGGCAACGTATTTACAATGTGTTAACAAAATTTGAGTCGTGCATGAAGAAGCACATAAATACGCCTCTATTTGCCAAAGTTCAGCACAGCGTGCAAGAAAGTTAATTAAAGTGGATAAGTCCACAATATTCAGATAATAAGTAAGGCCCGATTTATAAGTCTAACTTCTCTTGTGCCGTGCCAGCTAAATCTGCCTGAAAATGACAGAGCCCACTATATAAATCAACCAGTCGTCATTAGCGTGGCGCGACAGAAAGTTCTCGAGATGTTCTCAATTTCGCCCTGACATCACGATGATGATGATTTATTAGGCAACACCGACTTTCAGTCAAACCGGCGTCAAAAGGTGACATGTTTCTTACATAGCAATTTTTAAGGGCCGTGTCTTTGGGAATTCACAATGGCAATACGTTACCAGGTGCATATATGCATTCAAACGAATTGTCTGTAGTTATCACTGATTTTAATTAAACAAGTCGGTTTTGCTCTGTATGCTCAACAATGTCTTCCAATCCAATAGACGTTTCCATTTTTAGCTATGCCCCGCCCATCTGCAGCTAAGCTCCACCCACACCTCGACCGTGTTGGGATCGATCGATCTCTGAACTTCTTGACTATCAATTTCCAGAAAACTATACGGGTAAGCTGTTGAATATTTTGAAACTAATTTGACTGGGCGCTGTTGCTGCCTATGGCAGCAAGAGCGCCCAGTCAAATTAGTTTCAAAATATTCAACAGCATGTTTCTTAAATAGCAAAAACATACAATTCGTACGTGTTAAGTATTAAAGATGGGATTAATCGAATCATTCATGAAGTCATGACTATGACGCCAGCATACGCGTAGCGTAGTTGATTATGACGTCATCTGATTGAGTGAGGAAATGGATTCATGAATTATGTTAAAAATATTCAGCAGCACATTTCTTACTAACTAACGTGTTTCTGTTTTTGTTTTGGAATCGCGTGAACTTATTATTGAGCTGCAATGTAAACAGAACACCGCCTTAGGCTAAAATATCCACAGGCTGTTTGCTTCTACATTGTCATTGCTCATTTAAGCATCCACCTGCTATTTCGTGTCAAAACAATTCTGAAGTTAAAATTTCCAAATTGATCAATAAATTAAATTCATTTTTAACCTTATTCATTCAGAGGTTCCAGGATCACGGCTTCTTCTAAATGGCATAAGTCATAGGAAGCGTGGTGGACGTCTCGAAAACGATTTGATTGGATGACGTTATTGTCCATGTCAACAACAGTATTCAGCCAAATTACCTTGAACATAATCAACAGGGGATCATATGTGGCTTGTCTAACATAGTCTGCTATGTGGAATGGAATGTGTTACACAGCTGGATATTATTTAGTTAAGAGTGCACGACGCAGGGAGACACAGAAATTAGAATAATTTCAGTATGGGATAGAGGAGCCGGAAGAAGGCGGACATTGCCTCTGGTCACCCAAATAACATAGCGTGAGAGAAGTCTATCTGGAACAATTTGGTAGGGAACCTAGGGGTTTATGAAGCGTAGTCTGTGTAACAGTCTTAATTATCCCCACACATTTTGACAAAGCTGCGGGGGTGTATAGCTACACATTTGTCCGTCCGTCCGTCCGTCGGTCCGTCCGTCTATCCATCTATTTCTCCACCCACCCACACATCCACCCACCCACCCATCCACCCATCCATCCATCCATTCACCCATCCATCTACCCATCCGTCATAGGTCAAATTTGTTTTCTACGTTACCAATAAGATTCCGGATTTGACGACGACGTTTATGTTTGGATATGCCTACCCCATAGGGGTCAGGGGGAATGCGGTCAAAAGATAAGATTTGTCGATAATTCAATCAAATTTGCTATATGAGTTATGCACATCATTGTAGATTGGTAGACGACATTTCTCTTTGGTCCCACAAGAGAGAAAATTCAAAGGTCACCTATGATAAAATTTCTGCCGGTCACGCTGTCTCATCTGAAACCGTTTTGTGGAATTCAATCAAATTGTTACGGGAGCTACGCTTACCTATAGGATTGCAGATTGTCAAATGATATTTAGGCTATATTGGGCTTTGCCCTTTGTGGCGGTTGGGTAGCTGGGTAAAATGTGAAAGTTGTGAAAAGCGTGGGTGGGGGTGGGGTGGGGTGGGGTTGGTGGGGGGGGGGATTTGCAACAGCTCACATTTGACAGAGCGTTCTAGGTTATATTAATCCTTTAACCCTCGAAATATTCATGAAGATTTCAATATTTTCATAAAAATGTCCATTTTCAGACCAAGAGAAGACTATTTTTGAAAATTTATCACTGGAATGACCGGCTCGGTTATCGAGCCAGTCATTCCAGTGGTAAATTTTCAAAAATAGTCTTCCTTTGGTCTGCAAATGGACATCGCTTTTGACTGACATGAGTGTTAAAGGGTTAAAGCGAGAACATTTGTACGCAAGCGATGTGTGCTGTGTTAATGTGTCATCTTGAAGCTCAGCATCAAACACGACGACAATCAACAGATTACAGCGAGACGTCTAACAAAACCGTTTAAATACGAATGTTTGTTTAATAGAAAGAATGCAATCTCCTGCAATTTTTTATTTATTTTTTATCAAAAGACGTCTTATACTATTATAATTGGACTTAATAATCATGCGCAGTCAAATACCAGTAAGCAATATTTACTGTGGCGGACGACGACGACGACGACGACGACGACGATAGGGATGATGATGATGATGATGATGATGATGATGATGCCAGCGTCCTAAGCTCATTTAGGTTCTTTTCTGCCTTTAGTGGTCTTAGAATACGTTTTGAGGTTTGATCGCAAAACACTTACTTAGCAGGTTGGTGTTATAGCGTCCTCAGTGTGCTTAGTACTTGCTGGCCCCTAAAAATAAATAGGCCTATGCCAATGCACTCCGTCTGGGGTGTGGTGGATGCGCGTGGGGGTGGGGTTGGTGGTTCAGTGGGGGAGGTATTCGCTGCCATTCGAAGAATGTATCCACGCATTGACCTTTGTTGCCGCGCTATCCTCATTGCGAGTGGAACTAGCGTATGTTGTACAATTTGTAATGTGTGTTTAAACCTAGGCTATGTGGCCATCGGTTATTCGTGATAGCTCGCAAGTGTTTGCGATGACACGCATCAAGTCTGTTCAAGTGTTCCTTTGGAGCTGCTCAGCTGTCACAGTTAGCCAGCATTATTGAGATGTGTAGCATCTTGACTTTCATTGGAAGTTTAGAGTCGTGACTCTACAGCTTCCCGAAGGACTGAAAAAACAATGCTTCATAATACACACCGACTAGCAGTGTCAGTTAATCAGCAGAGAAGTGAGCCACACGATTCTGCGCTTCCCCAGATTCTCTTCCCCGACCTCCATTATTCGTCTCCTTTGTGGCCTGGGGGACAATGACACAACTATATATGTGTGAAGTCGGGCTTGGCTTCACTCATGAGTATGTTTGTGGCTTTGATATGTTTTGGCGCTATTGCACGCAAGTTCATCAAAGGGTCCTTATCTTCATCAATAAAATTAACATCGTCTGCACGCTCCATCTCTTGTGGTATGTGAAGTTTTGAGCCTTGTTGATTGTTCTCGAGCAAATGTTAGAGCCGCAGTGGTGCATCAGGTGAAGAACACTGGTGACAAACCACCTCCTTGTGGGGATCCTATCGATATGTCAAATTTTGCAGAAAACATTGATTTGACGCGAACGGTTAAATATAGGAATGCAGTCAATCAAGTATATGACGTCATAATGAATTACGTCATGAATGACGTGTCTAAATCCGTCATAAACGCTTAATAGTCCGTCAAGATGTGACAAATTGTATGTCTTTACTACTTAATAAATAGTCTGTTGAATATATTGAAACTAATTTGACAGAGCGCTGGCAGGAGCAGCAGCAACAACAACAACAACAGCAGCAGCAGCAGCAGCAGCAGCAGCAGCAGCAGCAGCAGCAGCAGCAGCAGCAGCAGCAGCAGCAGCAGCAGCAGCAGCACCTTGTCAAATTAGTTTCAAGATATTCAACAGCTTACCTGTATAGTTGTCTGAAAACTGAGATTCGTGGAGGTTAGGGTTCGATCCTAACACGGGCAAAGTGTGGACGGAGCATAGTTAGGGATGGGTGGGACATAGCTAAAACTGGATTGACCCATTTTACCGATTGTACAATTAAACCTTTACTTTGCCCATGCAATGCTGGCACTGGAAGGCAACACCGAGTAACAGTCGCCCAGTAGTTAAATAAACCCATTCAGGTTACATTATTTTTAACGTAGCTTCGTTGAGGGGGTAATAATTTCCTCTCCATCTCCCACGCTGACTGCCATGTTCGAGCACCAAGAGACGAACCGATAACGATTGAAGCGTTAAACATCACGAGTACTAACTACAAACCGGTAACCTATAAGCTGCTGCTGCTGCTGCTGCTGCTGCTGCTGCTGCTGCTGCTGCTGCTGCTGCTGCTGCTACGGCTGCTGCTGCTGCTGCTGATGATGATTATGATCATGACGACCATGATGGTGATATTGTTGCCGCTGCTGCTGCTGCTGCTGCTGCTGATGATGATGATGATGACGATGATGATGACGAGGACGATGATGATGTTGTTGCTGTTGTTGTCGCTGCTATTGTCGCTGTTGTTGTCGCTGCTGCTGCTGTTGCTTCTGCTGCTGATCATGATGATGATGATGATGATGATGATGATGATAATGATGATGATGATGATGATGGTGGTGGTGGTGGTGGTGGTGGTGGTGGTGGTGGTGGTGGTGGTGGTGGTGGTGGTGGTGGTGGTGGTGATTATGCTCAGCTGTAGTGCTTAGGGCCCTCAAATTCTTTGGTCTATAAATATGTATCGAGCTAGTGTACAAAGTTTGATAACTTGATAAACATAAACAAACGGAGTGTGTCCAAGATATACGATATGTAGGAAAAGAAACTGGCTTTCGCACACATTTATAAACTGCTTGATTAAACATACATATTTTACGTACATTAGTGGACGACAATGTCCATTAAGGGGCTTCAGTCAACTATTAGCAACATCAGCAAGCTGACAACTTTATTAGATATTTGCATGGGCAGAGACGGGTTTGTTAGTGGCTTCTGCCTGTCCGTCTATTAGTCCGTTCATGCATCGTCATCATTAAATATTGGCGGATTGTTAGGAAACACGGTCTTGCTTTTCATATAGGCATCTACTATAGACAGTAGATAAAAGCATATAATATGCAAATTCTTTGTCAATTTGCTCATTTCCTACACACGATCAACCATGTTCTTATTAAGATAGGTCATACCCATGTCGTTCTACCATGTCTGCGAGTACAATAATACAAATTTTCGGTATCCACACCCTTTGTTGCAACTGTGCTTACAGGCACATCTGATGATTTTTGTCGTTGGATGTCGTTGGTGAGCAATTATTAGAGCCACGTACTCTCAGCCCGTATATCCAGCCACAATACGTAAGAGAGAGGATGGATATTGCCTATTTATTGTTGGACTTACGAGGGCTTATGGTATGGGTGCTGTTGTGCAGTCATGTTAGTAGAACGGGCCCGCGGGGAGGTGGTGGTTGGGGGTAGGTGGGGGAGGGGGACTTCGTAAGTTGGAATGTAAAGATATACATTGGCCCTCCATGTAGCGGTAACTGTCTCTAGTGAATTTAGATTTCTTGCGCTATATTGCGCCAGTATAACATCATCCTGTTCTTTAACCCTTTAATGACTAAATTTGTTCTAAAAATTTAAATATTTACCTATATTTTGAATGTCAATTTACGGGCCAAGAGAAGAATATTTTCGAAAATTTACCACTGGAATGACTGGCTCGGTTATCGAGCCAGTCATTCCAGTGTTGAATTTTCAAAACTAGTCTTCTCTTGGCCTGCAAACGGGCATTCCTCAGAGATCACTACAGAGGCAGGTGTTGACCGGCTTCGTCGTGAAAGGGTTAAACTAGAACACAGAGCTGATGTGGTGACACATGCATTTACTGCATGTACAAGTGCGTGACCGCCAGGATGTATCACAATTCCATGTGTCTCATGTAGCATATGCCTCTAATATCATACAGCATGACTGAATTTGAGAAACTGAGCATATCAATCAGCATATCTACGTCAGCAGGAGTGGCCAGTATCTATCGGTGAACCACGTTTCCAGATAAAAAAGGATGTTATGACAAAGGCTGTTGACATGGCAGCTACTCATAAAGAAGCCAATATAAGGCTGTTGATATGACAGCTACCCATGAAGAAGCCAATACAGGATCCATGCTGCTGCTACTTATCCAAAAGCTGTTGAAATTTCTGAAGATACTGACACATTATTTCCTCTTTGGTCTACAGTCCGAGATGGGGGACCACAATCATGTTAAGACGTGGTAAGAACATTAGATCAGACTTATTGACATTTCAAGATTGTGCACAATATTTGGCAAGGATGTGTGTACAGCATTAATTGCTGTTCGTGCATGCGTGGGCACGATATGACTCTGTGAGGTCCTTCGCTGGTCAATGCAAATATAGGCAATCGATTTGATCTGCAACAAACCGATATTTTGGGAAGCTTTTATGATTGGGATGGAATGTTTTGCTAAAAGGTGATCATTCATCTGGGCAACCCCCCCGTGCAAGGATGCATTCCATTAAAACGCACACAAGTTATGCGAACTACTAAACTGCCATCCGGAGAAAAAGTCTCGAGAATTCGGATGGGATACTTTCCCCAATGGAAGGATATGGTTGGGTTATGGTCAAAGAACACCAAGACATATGCTGCCTTACCAGAGCACCAGTCCTAGAGCTTGTTCTGTCAGTCATGCCATGCACGTGCTCTAGAAGTCGTGATGAAGAGTGCCCGTGTGGGTTCCCCTGCACACCAGCATGCAGAGTACGAAACTATGTCAACATGCGAGAGAAGAAGGAGGAGGAGGAGGAGCAGGAGGAGGAGGAGGGTGGTGAGGGGGGTGGGAGTGGAGCGGGTTGAGGAGAAGAAGGAGGAGGAGGAGGGTGAGGGTGGGTGGGTTTGGAGCGGGTTGAGGAGGAGGAGGATCAAGAGGAGAAGGAGGAGGAGAAGGAGGAGGAGGGTGGAGAGGGGGTGGGAGTGGAGCGGGTTGAGGAGGAGGATGATGATGATGAGGATGAGGAGGAGGAGGAGGAGGAGGAGGCGGACAAGGAGGAGGAGGAGGTGAAGGAGGAGGAGGATGGTGGTGAGGGGGGGTGGTGGTGGGTGGGTGGGAGTGGAGCGGGTTGAGGAGGAGGAGGAGGAGGAGGAGGAGGAGGCCGATTCCGAAGATGACATCGATAGTGATGAGGACTAAATAGTGTTACTTTGATAAACATTGTGTTTTATGAGATCGAATTACTGGGCATCTATTAAGCTTAAGATTCTTAATCTTAGCTTAAGATAAGATTATGCACACAAGATGCGTTTAGAAATTGTGAAGACATTTTCGAACTCTTTTCGACATAGCAATCTACCAAAAAATCTGCAGAATCTTATTACAGTTATGATACACAGTGAAGCAAATTTTAGAACACGTTCTATGATGTGTTAAAGCAAGTTTTCTGAGATCAGGTATTAAGCTTTCCTAAGATGGCCAAAAACTGCCAATACGTATAAAATGTGCCTACATAAAATCCTACAAAGCCAAAACAACCTGATGTAATACTTTTTGTGTATACGTTATAGACTACTCTAGCTGACCTATGACAGAAACTGATATAAATCGATTAATTGTTAATTGGTGGATAGCTTTTGAAGACGGATGATGAAAACATTCAAAATTCCGCTTCAGATAATACAAATGAATAGCAAAAACAGTATCCTGTCAGATGCTAAATTACAGAGATTTTAAGTCTAATTCACCTTTCCAGAGGATTCATCCATCATCTGACCTCGTATGACGTCATAATCAGCTCAGCGCGTGTATGATGACGTCACAATCATTACGTCACAAAGGGTTCCATATAGACGTCATCAATCTCAAATGGTCCAACACGTTGTACGAATTATATGTCTTTGTTATTCCTTGCTATTTAATAAACATGCTGTTGAATATTTTGAAACTAAATTGACTGGGCGCTGTTGCTGCCTTAGGCAACAACAGCACCGAGTCAAATCAGTTTCGAAATATTCAACAGCTTACATGTGTAGTTTTTTGGAAATTCATAGTCATGGTGTTCAGAGATCGATCGATCCCAACACGAGCGAGGTGTGGGTGGAGTTTAGCTAGAGATGGATGGGGTATAGCTAAAACCGGAAAGGTCCATTGGATGTTCATATGTCATTCCAGCAGTGTCGCGATGGTTAAGAGCGTTTGCCAAATTCCTTCTATTTTTAAAGATGCCTCGGTTATCGAGGTAGTTACTCCACGCAGTGATACATTATTTTCTCGTGGTCTACAAGTGGACATGTCTCTAGATTCGTGCATAAGTAGTTTTTGGCTTGGGCGTGAAAGGTTTAAAGATTGTTCAATAGTTTGGTCGTCCAGAATATGTCAGCTCTTCGAATGCTGAAGCAGACATTTTATTTCAGTGAATACTCTATATATGCGTTAAGTGGCATGAGATTGTTAGCTCTTATATTTGGTGGAAGCACAGATTAACAGATTTGGCATAGACAAAGCTAACATCATCTTGATGTAAACGCGGATGAATGATCTCAACATTGTGATAGGGCAGTCTGAGAGGACCGTTTCTCGGAATATTGTGAAATTTGGCCAACCTGAGAAGCCATTTCAGGCCGTTTTAGCAACAATTAAATATTAAAATTTGTGTGAACATCTATCCTTAAATTTATATAAAATATTGATTTTATCGATTGTTAGAAAAAGTGTCACCGTTTATTGTGGTGGCGGTCATCATCTGTCCCGCCGCTCATATCTTGAGGCAATAGGCCTATTTATGTACGTGGCTAGGGTTGTCAATGGCATGTTCTCCCAGCTTTATGAAGGATATGGATTATATTAGGGATAGCTGATTTCGAATATTGAATTAATGCTATAATATCATTCATAGTTGGTGAAATTTCTCAATGACAAAACGTTAGCAACTTCATCACACGGCAAAACATAATGCGGGCGCGATGGTTTCTATTAAGTAGTGATGAATACAATGATTTCAGATGTGACGAGACTAGGTCCTATAGAAACGAATGGAACTTTTCTAGTTCTTTTAGCTACGCCCCGCCCATCTCTAGCTACGCTCCAACCACACCTCGCCCGTGTTGGGATCGATCGATCACTGAACTCACTGACTAATTAATTTCCAGAAAAGTATACAGGTAAGTTGTTGAATATTTCGAAATTAATTTGACTGGGTGCTGTTGCTGGCTATACAGCGCCCAGTCAAATTAGTTTCAAAATATTTAACAGCATGTTTATTAAATAGTAACGATATACAATTTGTACAACAAATCCGTTACCAATTATGCGTTCGTGACGTACTTACCTACGCCATTCATGACATCATTGATTATGATGTCATCCTAAACGTCACGTACTTGATTATGACGTCATATGATGGGTGGATAAACTGGAAAGGTCCGTTGAAACGTTTCCTAAAACACGCTGTGTAAGAAAATACGCTCGCATGGTCTCTTGTCAAGTTAATCAATACTACATTTCGCATGGGGAGATGATAATCCTAGTTCCTCTATAGGTCATGGCTTGACATTATTTAGCCAATGGATCCGTTAGAGAACATTTGCATATAGAAACCTTCTAAAAGATCAAGCCAGCTTTATGATTTCATTGGAAATAGCAAGAATTCCTGGATACAGTAATTCTGTTTGCATGAATTGATCGACCGACCCACAGATCGAATGAGTGATCGAGCGAACTAGTGACATAGAGACTGACTTACCGACCGATCCACCGAACGAACAACCGACTGACCGACCGACTGACCGACTGACTTACAGACTGACGGACCGACCGACAGACTGACCATATCATGTTACTAACGCCAAGTTGCGTACCAACATAAGCATAGCATTTATTTCGCTGAGTTGCCTATTTTTTCCAAATGGAAACATTAGAACCACATATTGATGGTTTCATAAAAACCAAAATTTTTAGTCCACGTAACGGATTGCAGCTATAGACAAGTTGAGTGAGTTAACGTAAACAAGAGCAGTTCTAAAGTACAACATCAAAGCAACATTTAAGATTTACGGTAATATATTTTTTATTCAGATATTCACGGTATTTTCATTTCCGGTCCATTAATAAATTTTATTCTAATTGTTCAAATGACGACGACGACGACGACGACGACGACGACGATTATGATGAAAATGGCAAATCATCGTGGGACAGACGCGACGATGCATGTAATCTAATATGAAAATTTAATAGCTGATGTTTGCTTATGACAGGGAATAAATTAAATTACTTCAGAATTAGAGCACAAGCTATTAAAAATGAATGCTGCATTATCAATTAATTATACTGTTATATTATATGGCACAGTGCCGAGTGAGAGAGAGAGAGAGGGAGGGAGGGAGGGAGAGAGGGAGAGAAGGGGAGGGGGAGAGGGAGGGAGAGAGAGGGAGAGGGAGAGGGGGAGTGGGAGAGGGAGAGAGGAGCGGAGGGAGGGGGGAGGGGGCGAGGGAGAAGGTGGAGAGGGCGAGAGAGTGAAAGAGACAGGCAGTGGAGAGAGAGGGAGAGGGAGAGGGAGAGGGGAGGGAGAGGGGGGAGAGAGAGAGAGAGCGGAGGGCCCGAGGGAGGGAGGGAGGGAGATGGTGAGGGGGGGAGGGAGAGGAGGGGAGAGGGGAAGAGAGAGAGGGAGAGGGAGAGGAAGCGGGAGGGGAGAGAGAGAGAGAGAGGGAGAGAGGGACGGGGTTGTGGGAGTGGAGAGGGCGAGATTAGGGGAGGGAGGGGGAGGGGAGAGAGAGAGGCAGAGGGAGGGAGAGGGAGAGGGAGAGGGAGAGGGGAGGGGAAGGGGGGGGGGGAGAGGGGAGAGAGAGAGACAGAGAGAGAGAGAGAGAGAGAGAGAGAGAGAGAGAGAGAGAGAGAGAGAGAGATAGAGAGAGAGAGAGAGCGGAGAGCGGAGGGCCGGAGGGGGAGGGAGGGAGAGGGGATGGGGGGGGGGGGGGGTAGAGGAGGGGAGGGGGGAAAGAGAGGGAGGAAAGAGAGGGAGAGGAAGAGGGAGGAGAGAGAGAGAGAGAGAGGGAGAGGGACAGGGGGAGTGGGAGAGGGGGAGAGGAGGGGATGGGGCGAGGGCGGAGGGGCGAGGGAGGACGGGAGAGGGAGAGGGAGAGAGAGAGGTAGAGGTAGAGGTAGAGGTAGAGAGAGAGAGAGAGAAGGGGAGGGGGAGAGGGAGGGAGAGAGAGAGGGAGAGGGGGAGAGGGAGAGAGGAGGGGAGCGAGGGGGGAGAGGGCGAGGGAGAGGGGAGGGGGGAGAGGAGGGGAGTGGGAGAGAGAGGGAGAGGGAGAGGAAGAGGGAGGGGAGAGAGAGGGAGAGAGAGGGAGAGGGACAGGGGAAGTGGGAGTGGGAGAGAGGGAGATGAGGGGAAGGGGAGAGGGAGGAGGGGAGAGAGAAAGAGAGAGAGAGAGAGAGAGATAGATAGAGAGAGAGAGAGAGAGAGAGAGAGAGAGAGAGAGAGAGAGAGAGAGAGAGAGAGAGAGAGAGAGAGAGAGAGAGAGAGAGAGAGAGAGAGAGAGAGAGAGAGAGAGAGAGAGAGAGAGAGAGAGAGAGAGAGAGAGAGAGAGAGGAGAGAGAGAGAGAGAGAGAGAGAGAGAGAGAGAGAGAGAGAGAGAGAGAGAGAGAGAGAGAGAGAGAGAGAGAGAGAGAGAGAGAGAGAGAGAGAGAGATAGGACTACAGCCATTATGCCAATCTGGGTAGTTACATATAAAATTCTGTTTGCAATGGACATTTCCACTTTTTGCTATGTCCCGCCCAACTCAATTTAAGCTCCACCCACCTCGCTCGTGTTAGGATCGACCGATCTTGGAACCTTTTGACTATCAATTTCCAGAAAACTATACGGGTAAGCTGTTGAACTATTTCGAACTAATTTGACTGGGAGCTGTTGCTGCCTAGAGCATGTTTATTAAATAATAGAGACATCAATTCATAAAATGTGTCGGATTATTCATATTATTGAGAGTTAAAGACGGGCCAAATAGAATCATTTATGATAAAATGATTATGACGTCATCCTAAACGCTTAGTTTGCTATGACGTCAAATGACGTTATATGATCAATGGATAAACTTGGAAAGATCAATTCCATCAAACGATACTATATAAACAAATTTCGCCCATAGTATGGCTTCTGTAGCGCATGCGAGACAAATACGGCCAATGGATGGATCCGATCTGTCGCTCCAGTTTATGGCGCCATAATCAAAAGCTCAATTGCTAGTTGGCGTCACACTCAAAATGACGTAGCTGGAGCTCCGCGAAAAGTCCGTCATGAAATTGTACGAATGGTATATCTTTGGTGAAATTTACAATTTAAGAAACATTCTGTTGAGTATTTAGAAACTAATGTGAGTGGGCGATGATACCTTAGGCACCAACACTGCCCCGTCCCAGTCAAATTATTTTCAAAAGATTCAACAGCTTAACATATAATAACCTTGAAATTTGTAGATTCTGGGAATTGAGGGCTCTAAATTTATAAACCGATTACACACACGCAAAAAAGAGAGAGGAGCTGAGCTAGAATAGCGGTGAATAGCTAGAATGTGAAATGTATCCTTCTCAGATTCGTGCGCGTAGTGCAGGGAACATGGGACTACATATTGAAGATTTTGGATCTCCGGGTGGTTTCCGAAACGATGATGAGTTCTACTTCGCCAACGGTAAGATTATGATGTTTGAACGGTTGCTGCGACAACCTCTTACCGATGAAGAAGCGGAATAATGATAGTCGGCTCGCCTCGTCGAGGAGATGAAGTACGGCGATATTCCTATGAGACTATCGGGCCTATCTGACAATGAAGATTCTCGGCTTCTGGTTGAGTGTTGCTCTCAACGCTAGAGTCCTAATTTCTAATAACAACCAAACTATTGTCTTACGTTGGTAAGAGGATAAGCTTTAATAACTGATATAATTTTAACTGTACAAAACTGATATATTACTTTGATAACTTTCTCATCTATTATCAGTACCTGCCTGGTACTTAATCAAGTATCTATTTCTAATAGCAACTAACGTAGCTCTAGCGATGTGCTACGGAACCCTGGTGTTGGATTGATTAACTTTACTAACTGCAAAGTGCTTCCTTTATAGCCCTCAGAATCTCTGAGGATATATACATATCTCAATATTTAGATCTATACATATTGAGATATTTAGATCTTGTTCTGATGATTCTTCTAGGTAGGTTATAAGCACAGCTTGATTGGCCCGGATAATCAGTCCACCAATCAACTTCTGCTTATTCCATCCTAGAAGTTTCTACCTACTACTTGTTGGTCGTCCTGACCAATCAATGATCCTTTCATTTCGATTACAACTTTAAAGCCTATTCGGTTTAATTCTCTGCTACAGAGTTTGATCGACACGCATTGATCGTGACGTCATTCTGACCAATCAAACTCTGTGCTATTCTTCTATGGAGATTATGCATTTAAGATGAGATTAACATCCCTTTAAGTTCGTCACGAACGTGTAATTGGTAATGGTCTAAAGCGTTGTTGTGCGAATTGTATGTATTTACTATTTTCTATTTTGCTGCAACAGCACCCAGTCAAATTAGTTTCAAAATATCCAAACAGCTTACCTGTATATAGTTTACTGAAAATTGATAGTCAGTGAGTTCAGGGATAGATCTATCCCAACACGGGCAAAGTGTGGGTGGAGCTTAGCTAGAGATGGGCGGGGCATAGCTAAAATGGATTCCTCCATTAAGATTGTGGCGTCAGCTTACATGTGACGTAGTTGACTATGACGTCATAAACTGGATTGGATTCCTAAATCTTCCTATACGAACAGTACAAGTATCGAAACCCTACATTCCTTTCTCTGCCAGCAAAACGTGTGTGGTCATAATCAATAACAATCTACATTTTTACAATGCCTACACGCATAAACCGACTCCGTGAATGAATGAGGTAGCCTTAGGTCGTAGTCTCTGCCAAATTATGAATAAATTTAAAATAACCATTAAATTCACAATGCGTATAGTTATACATACTTAAGATAAATCCGCGAGCTTAGGAATGTATAATAACCCTATCAAATTAGAGTAACTAACAGCATCATTATGAGGACTTTATTACCGATTTTCTTATAACGCTCCAAAGAATATACATATTTGTTAGGATTTGGGTTTTATCCCCTTTCACCGGAGTTCATGTAGTTCGTATTAAAGTTGTTTTCGCACGAATACTTCAGAACATTTCTAATGCACCTTTCAAGTTTTAGCTATGCCCCGCCCATCATTATCTAAGCTCCATTCACGCTTCGCCGTGTTGTGATTGATCGATCCCCAATTGCCTGATTATCAATCGAGAAATTCAAGATCTTCAACAGGATATTTATTAAATAGTAAAGCCATACAATTCGTACAACATTGCATAGTCCGTCTTCTATGCGCTCGTGACGTACTTATCTACGTCACTCATGACGTCATAATGACGTTATCGATTGTGATGTCGTCGTATGTGCCACATAGTTGATTATGACGTCATATGACGGGTGGATACAGTGGAAAGGTGAATTGTCGATGTCAGTAGTAGATGCTAATGAGTAATGTAAGACGGGCAGTGTTTTAGAAATATGTTGTTCTTATAAGTGTATTTACTTTTTACGTTCCTTTTAAAGGCATAGTCAAGTTCATTACCGGATATGTGTATTAACAACCCAGATAACACAGCTTACTGGACCGATGCTGGGCCGATACCGGGACGATACTTTCAGTATCGGCCCGGTATCGGCCCAGCATCGGCCCAGTAAGCTGCGTTATCAGGGAAGTAGGGTAACACTTAGGATTCATGGTGACGGGCTGTGGAAAGTTTCTGAAATGCTTACCCGGGGCCTTCGGAACAGCATTTAGGATCAAAAGAAAGATGCAGTCCCGGTTCAACCATAATGCCCCTGGATTTGGGATTTGGCCACAGCAGACCTATAGGTGTGGGAATCTATTCATATAACTTGAAGTTACGCAGTGACTCAAAGAATTAAGCAATTCGTGCCACATTTGAGGGGCCCTGCATATTTGGAGGCCCTGTATCATATGCAAATGCATTTGTTGCACTGACTTAAGTTCGATCCTGTGAATTGCTGTGATTCCTGTGAAAGGAATATTTATTGGTTTTGTGAGGCTGAGTTTATGGGTGGGTTATGGATGATTGCTATGTTGGTGATGGCTGATTGCTAGATGACAATTGGCTAAGGCTTTTTGGTTATGTCAAGCCATATTCCAACGTGACCTAACGTTGACCTACATTTCCACGGTGCATCAGTGCTGATGTTAATACCAAAATTTAGCACCCACTATTCTATGTCAAATTGATCTCAGGCGTTCTCGCTTTCGCTTTTCATCTGACGTCCAGTGTATACCTGTTTTCGGGGTGGTATATTATTTCTCGATATGCCATATCCTTTTCCAGTCACATCCCATGGACATTGTTTCAATGTCTGCCTGGTTAGTCTGCTTGTAGAGATTGGAGTTAGTCATAGTTCTTGGCCAGAATACATGCATGGTTATGACGTCATAAATAACTTCATGACTTTTAGGATTATGTCATACTCAATGGCATCATGCATGACGTAGATAAGTGCATCACGAATGCATAATTGGTGACGGAATAAGCGTTGTTGTGCGAATTGTACGCCTTTACTATTTAATAAACATGATGTTGAATGTTTTGAAACTAATTTTACTGGGTGCTGTTGCTGCCATAGGTAGCGAACCTTTCTTTGCGGTTGTCTGTGTTGGCTCCTCTATTATGTCAGATAATACTATGGAGGTATGTGATTGCATGATCAGCTGGAGTCAGGTCATGCTATGTTTCTCTAACTGGGCTGTGGCGGCTGATGCTAACTGTGAAGACCGTGGTCTTTTTATAGTTGATCATCAAGATTACGTGTTGGATAAATCTCTCGTTTTCTTCTCTAAGTTCTCATGGGTGTGTGTCTGGGTGCAACGCCATAGGCTATGAGCAAAGTCGATGCCTTCTATTATAAAGAGGTGGCCGACCCGTTCTTCTTTCTCTTCTGCTGCACGTCGCATCACTTAAAGGGAAATTCCAGTGAAAATCGGGACTAAATCAACTAAAAATATACTATAATCCGAAATAGTTCCCGCAAAAAAATATAAAATACACTGTTCCATTGCCGAGAAATAATAAAATGAATATGCCCAAAACGCTCGAAAACGTGACTCCTGGGCGCATCCACTTTCTCGCAACGAGAGCGAGAAACCGCGAGATTATGACGTCAACGACACACCAGCAAATATCGCCAGCGCTTTTAGATTTACCTGTTTACTTCGCGTTATGAAGGCCGAATATTAATTAACACTTTAATGACACAATTCTGTCAGGAAAATCAGAATATTTCCTTATTGAATGGCCACTTGCAGGCCTAGCGAAAACTATTTTTGAAAATTTACCACTGGAATGGCTGGTTCGGTTACTGAGGCAGTCGTTTTAGTTGTAAATTCTCAAAATAGCCTTCTTTTGACCTGCGTCCTCAACTTGACGATTGCAGAGGCCAGTGCTGGCGTGAAATGGTTAAATCGCATCACGTCCGCATGTCAAGCATGGGCTTGCAGTAATAGAAACGATCATGTAATGGAAAGGGTACGGAAATTCACATTTTCAGATACCGGATCCACAGAAGCATCCGCATGAAAAGGGGATAACTGAAAGATGGCTTCATAACATCGGCACTGGATGGATATCTTCCACATTTAAATTTGGATGACACAAGTTTAGAACATATAGCCTGTATACATAATTTTAAAATAATGTGTCATGCATTTCAAAACAAAAGGCACGGTACTTAATTTTAATATAACAGAATCAAACTCGACAATTAACGTCGTATTTGCTTGCATCAATTGTAAAACGGGATTTGCAAACCAAAATGAAACGATGTCGCTGATTGCCCGGTCGGTCAATTATAGACAACCGCTTAGCGGCTTACTTCGTAGACGATAGTAGGTGACAGCTAGTAAATAATGACAAGTGTACGCTAGACATAATTAGTAGTTTAGTGCTTTCACACTATTGAAATCCAGCGTTATTAATCATTTACAACGTTTACTCCCAATTTTAAAATAACTATGCTGAGTGTTGAATATTCTGAATTAAATTTTCCTGGAATTATGTTGCAGTAGCTTCCAAACTAATTAGTTTCACACAATAGGCCTATGCAGGGTAAATTTTAAGCTTTCTGCTTTTCTGTCCTTAAAAGGGTTAACTAATTGATCCAAAATTTTTAAATGTTGCCCCATATTTACTGCCTGTTGAATATTTTTGAAACTGGAATTTGAATGGAAGCAGAAGTTGCAATAGCAACAGCTTTCAGAGAAATTACATTCAACATTTATTCAACTAACATATTTTTCAAGAATTTGTTGTAGCTGGTTGATTGCAAACACGCTCCTGGCATAACCCTTCAATGTTTTTAAAAAATAGAAATTGCCCATAAGAAAACAATTTTTGACAATTTAGCACTACAATGACTGGCGCGATTATCGGGACACTAATTGCACTTTAATTTCCTCCAAACACTGTGGCAAAGTGTCAGTTGTTTAGCCAGTACGCTAATTATCCACGAGATGCAAGATTTACCTCCCCTGGTTACGGCTATCCTCGATCGGGCAAACGGAGTAGGTGTGTCGGTGACGTCAGCCGCTTGTCCAAAATGGCGCCTCTATCTACTGGTTACTTGAGCAATTTAAATTGAGGATATCTTTTTTATTTGTTGGCATAAAATTGTGCTCTTGGTCTCAAATTAATGCGGAAAATTAGTACTTTACGTCAGATGCATAAAATCCCCCAGTGGAATATCCCTTTAATCTATCGCTCTAGCTAACACAGGGCAACTAACACCACCAATAGCTACCAGCTAATGATTACAGAATGATTGGTAGCTAAGTGAGAAAAGTATAACTAATGCTTGTGATAATGGTTCGTGTTACTGGAGCTGTGTCTAATGCCGGCGCGATAGCTATGTCACCATGGTAGCTAGGCATTGATTATTCGTAAGACCTAATGGAAACTGATGATACGGATATAGGCTATGCTATGGGTGGAAGTAACATGATTATGACTAATGATACGCTGAGAGTATAATAGTGCTGCAGGGAACTGCGCAGCGAGGTGTTGGTGATGCGCGGTGTGCTGCTGTACAGTGCATTACCCTCTGTCAAATTGAACTAAACTGGGTTGGGCTGGGCTTGTCTCGGCTCGACAGGACTGGGCTAGGCTAGGCTGGGCTGGGTTGGGTTGGGCTGGGCTGGGCTGGGCTGGGCTGGGCTGGGCTGGGCTGGGCTGGGCTGGGCTGGGCTGGGCTGGGCTGGGCTGGGCTGGGCTGGGCTGGTTGAGTGAGACTTGGCTGGGCCAGCTGAGTCAGGCTGTGCCGGGCTGGGCCGGACTGGGTTGGGCTGCCATAAAGATTTGGTAATGTGCATGATTTCGATGACATAGCTTTACACAGTTTATGGGTTGAGTAAGGCAGTTATTTATTTATGATGCAACAGTGTTATAACATTAGACACGCGAGGTCGGAAGCTTTGGGCATCGGACACAAAATTAAATAATGTAAAATAATATGAAACACGGAACTAAATACTTACTTTGAGCACATACAATCTCCAATGCAGTCAGCATTATCAAGCAGCTCCACGCCACGACTGGTGACATACTGTGTCCTCCGTATTTGAGCAAACTTCAAGTAATCCACGTGTGCAGCGATGTAGGTCTATCTGCCATTGTAGCTGTAATCAACACAAGCAAACGATGACATGTAAGATCACGTCATAATCAATGACGTCATGAATGACGTAGATAAGTTCGTCACGAACGCTTAATTGATGACGGAGTATGCGTTGTTATACGAATTGTACGTCTTTACTAGTTAATAAACACGTCGTTGAATATTTTGAAGTCAAATTAGTTTCAACATATTCAACAGCTTACCTGTATAGTTTTCTGAAAATTGATAGCCCTTGAGTTCTGGGATCGGTAGCTCCCAACACGGCGACGTGTGCGTGGAGCTTAGCTAAAGATGGGCGGGGCAAGGCTAAAAATGGATTCCTCCATCATAACAGCTCACGCCAATTTTGACACGATGGTGTATACATGACAAATTTTGATCACATAATACTTTTGAGAATTGAATGGAAATGCCTGGAAGGTACACACGACATTGAACCTTCAATTTTTACGCTAGGAATTCGATGATCAAATTCATTGCAGCTGCTACTCTGATGAACTTAGTGTGTATAACTTGAAAACAAATTATGCAAGCGGTTGAAGTCATTCAAACAGCATGGGCGGTCGTGGGTGGAGCGATACACATCTGAGGACGGGTGTATGGTGTGTTGTTGGGGGTGTGGCGATGGAGAGGGGTGTGAGATGGTAAGCTGGGTGGTGCGGAGGCGGGTGGGGTGGTTGGGTGCTGCGAGGAGCGGCCTGCAACAGTGAGGGTGGGGGGGGGGCGGTGACGTTGCATCAGGAAAATCTTTGAAAAAATTAGAAAATTGTGTCACCGTTTGTTTGTTTGAGTTGGTGGGTGGGGACACGCCACCCTGCCTTCTCCTCCCAGTTCCGCCGCACATACTTGACGGAAACAACTTATAATACTAGCACAGATTTCAGATGAAGATCAAACACATTGCTAAATATATCTTAATTATGCTAACACAACTGATCTGTCGTCGTCGTTGCAGCCGCCTCCGCCCCCGCAGTCGTCGCCGCCGCCCCCGCCGCCGCCCCCACCCCCGCAGTCGTCGTCGTCGTTATTACCTGAGGCAGCAATATTTCACATAGGACATAAACAGCGCTACACATATATAAATAAATAAGTTAACAAATATACAAACTAATCTCACGAGAACTTTAGTTAATTTTATTAAAACTTTGCCGTCTCACGAGAACATTAGTTAATTTTATTAAAACTTTGCCGTCATTGTAAATTCTATCTTGATATTTCTCGGCTAACATAACATTATGAAACTGAAATTAATGAGGTGCTTTTTACGTGCACATTTTGTAATACCCTGACAAGAATGTTCGTACCCGTCGTGTGAACGATCACTAGATTTATGCGCCACCTCAAAACAGGACATTACTAAATGTGCCCCGTACTCCTGGCTGGTCACAGTAAGTGATTTCAGGTAAATTACGAACCTCTGAAAGTGACAGGTTTGGAAGTCAGCCATCCATATTGGCAGTCCACGCTTTCAACCGTGCAAAGCTAATAACATAGTTTATTTCTGTGCCATTGGATGATGACAGGTGAATATTTTGAAAATGGTTTTGTAGAAGGTTATTGCTGCCAAGACTTTCAAGCAAATTATTTTGAACAGATTCACTTGATTATTCCTAGATACATTGTACATAATAAACGTGTCGCGTGTTGTCCTGAATCAATGGTTAACTATCCCCAGGCTTGCTGCTCGGAGCTATTTTATCAAACCAAACATCGCGCAATAACGCTGACTGATACGTCAAAGTTGTCACTGTCATAGAAGATGTACAATATAGGATAAACATACATTCCTACCTGATTATTATATAATAGGCCAACAAAGTACGGATGAAAAAGGCCCAAAGAATGATTTACATAACTGTCATACATAGGCCTATTTCCCCATTCACGTAACATTCCAGGTAGGACGTATTCGCATACTCATGTAAATACGGTGGATCTTCTTCTTCTTGCGTTCATCTTTCTCATGACAGGAATATTAGACTGTTTTCCCCATTTGGTTCATGAAAGCTGAAGTGATCATTAAACTGTCACTGTCTCCTCTGATCTTCTCTTCAAAAGATACTTCAATAGGCCAGAAGCTTCTCCTAGCCTGTTCATATCGCTGGCAGTGCTGCAAAAGATGTTCTGCGGTTTCTTCTGCCTGCTTATAATCACAAAGTGTAGAATCTGGAGTCTTGAGACGGTGAAGATGTGCATTGAGACGATTGTGACTAGTCCTCAATCTGAAGATACATGTCTGATCCTCCCTACTGAGGCTGTGTATTGCATCATTATGCTGCCTGCTGGTGGTTCTTGTGGCTTTAATGATATGCTTCATTTCTTCAAAGTCAACCTCGCGGTTGAATTGTTCTTTATTTGACCATTCCTTAGCCAGTTGATCAGCTTTGTCATTTCCTAATATTCCACAATGCGAAGGGATCCACTGTAAGTTGGCATTGTTCTCCTTAGCCGGTTGCGTAAGATATTCTCTCGCGCCTGGAGCGCTGAGAAGTGAATCAATTCATTGTAATTATATACGCGAATAGACTGCTGCACAGATTCCGCTTCAGAGACCAGCATGGAACCAGTGTAAGAGTCTGTGTTAGAGACACATATTCAACGGATTCAACACCCACCTTTCGCAAATTATATAAACTCTTAATTTACTTCAATAAAAATAATAAGAAATTTAAAACCAACTCTAAATACAACTACACGTAGGCTACAACTTACTTCTCGCAAAATTATGCAAATTATTCATGTTCGAAGATATAGGAAGGCGACAGGTTTCAAGGAATATGCCTATTGAATTATTGGTTACCCTATTCTTTGATACTCCCCGGATAACGCGGCTTACTGGGCCGATGCTGGGCCGATACCGGGCTGATGCTTTCAGTATCAGCACGGTATCGGCCCAGCATCGACTCAGTAAGCTGCGTTATCAGGGGCGTAAGTTCCTGTAACAATGTTAACGTTTAAATATGTTTACCTATTTAATTGCATATGAAATACCACATGTAATGTAACTCTGTGTTTACTGATTCATAGAATGCCGATTTCATAGATATACTATATGAACGAAACCTTGAACATATTCTGAAAACAATTCGATACAACGTGTGTGTTGTCAATGTTTATTTCGAAAACCTTTAGCCACCGTTAACCGGATTTGGCACCTATTTGAGAAGCCACGCTACAGATACCTCATCATGTACACATATCTCTGTCTAAATAATAATTTGAAAGATTTAAAGATCAATCACAGCAATATATTTTGCAAATAACTCTCACACATCCCGCATAAACGAAGGCTAATTAGGACTTAACAGTTTCAACAGCTGGATATTCACAGCATCATATTTGAAAATAAAATTGTTAGAAGTGTGTATTTATACACCTGTGCAAAAGTTAAGCACCAGCAAAAACAATAGAACGTAGAAACATGATGGTACAACTAGGCTGCCATACTTTTTGTCCCCGCGTTAGCTGACATAATTCCAAGTACGAAATGCACATGCATGCATGACTTCACGCCGCTTGATGTCCGTGCGTGGCGGGAAACAGCACACGTGTTCAGTTATGTAAAAGTCCAGTTTGAGGTGTAGAACATTACATACAGATTTAGGCGACAAGATTAGGAATTTTGTGTTCATGACCGTGGTTTATTTGTACAGAGAGAATTAGCTCTTGATTGTGAACCGCTATGGCAAGACGAAGGTTAAGTGATCGTGTGAAATGGCAAATCATAGGCATGCATACCACTGGTATGTCATGCAGAGAGATTGGCAGACAGCTGAACATTAACCATACTGTAATCAGTCGTTTGATTGCAAAACATGGGCAAACTAACGAGGTGAAGGACAGGCCTAGATCTGGAAGACCGAAGAAGACTACTCAATGTCTACCGTCAAAAGGAGACTGTATGCTGCTGGCATGAAAGCTAGGAGACCTGTCAGACGTCCTCTCCTCACTGCACACCACAAAGAGGAGCGTCTGAGGTGGTGCAACGAAAGAAGACACTGGAACATGAGATCCTGGAGACGGGTACACTGGTCCGATGAAAGTCGGTTCCTGCTTCATGCCACAGATGGTCGAACTCGTGTATGGAGGTCCAGACGCACGGCGTACGACCAACGTAACATCATGGAAGAAGTTCCATTTGGTGGAGGTTCCGTTATGATATGGGGGTGCATCTCATTTGATTGTAAGCTGGATCTGTTGACTGTACCTGGAACACTAAATGGACAAAGAAATCAAGATTCCATACTGGATAGAGTTGTGGTCCCTCATTTTGTAAATCATGCACCTGGAACCCACCCTATATTCATGGATGACAACGCCCGACCACATCGTGCTAGAGCTGTGCATGAATACCTCCGCCAGAATGCCATCGAAACCCTACCATGGCCAGCAAGGAGCCCTGACATGAACCCTATTGAGCATATCTGGGACATTCTGGGAAACATGGTGAGAAGGAGGGATCCTCCTGTGCAGAACCTACAGGAATTAACAGACGCACTCCATCTTGAATGGCAACGAATACCACAATGGCGTATCAGTCGGTTGGTGACCAGCATGAGACGTCGTGTCCAGGCCGTCATCCAGGCACAAGGTGGATATACCCGGTATTAATAATGACAGTCTCAAACTCGTGCACAGATGTTAAACTTTGTTTTCAGACACCATTAATGACAATCTAGCCACGTGTGTCAACTGCAGGGCAATAGTTGTCAGTTGTGTCAACGTAACCATATTCAGGCCTCGTTTTCAAGTTCAAACAAAAACATACAGTGTTTCCCCACCATCATAATCAGCATTCCTCTAGTTGCATTATTACCTCTTGCACTAAGATGGATGGGTACATAAATGTTTATGCTATTGCTTTCTTCATAGCACATGAATATACCCTCGCATGTGCGTAAAAATAGGGTGGTGCTTAACTTTTGCACAGGTGTATATATAGAGGCGTATATTGTGTGCTTAATTACATGTAATAAAACCACGTATAAATCTTAACATGTGGTGATTTTATTACGTATAAATTAATATAAATTTTTAAGTTGTGAAATTGAGACACGAGTCCCTAATTCAACTTCATAACTAAAAATTATATGCAATTATGCGGCATGGACCCAGTATATGTTGAGAAAAAAACATGTTGGAAAGATGTTGAATATTTTAAAATTAGACTGATTAGAAGTTGCTACTGCCTGAGCCAGCAATGTCTTCAAGTCAAATTAGTTTTAAAAATTCAACAGAAAGGACCTTTCCACTGTATCCATCCATTATATGACGTCTTAATAAACTACGTGACGTATATGATGACGTCACAATCAATGACGTCGTTATGACGTCATGAATGACGTAGGTAAGCACGCCACGGACGCATATTTGAAGACGTACTACACGTTATTGCACGAGTTGTATGTCTATTTAATAAATAAATATCTAGTTGAATATTTTGAAACTAATTTGACTGGACGCTGTTGCTGCCATAGTCAAATTCGTTACAAAATATGCAACAACTTAACTGTATAGTTTTCAGGAAATTGATGTCAGGGCATTCTGGGATCGATCAATCCGAACACGGGGAAGTGTGGGTGGAGGTTAGCTAGTGATGGGCGGGGCATAGCTAAAACATGAAAGTCCATTTTTTCTCGATCGTATATACATACTGGTAGTAGAAGTTTACATCCCACCAGAATCGTCAAGATTTTACTCCGATGAAGCATATGAACAACTGGAAGCAAATCTAATACACCTTAGCAAGTCCGTCAAGCACATAGGCCCTATGCCTAATCGGCTATACAAATAATTAAAAGGTTGATTAAAAGAATGTTATTCACGATTATTCGATTATTTAATTTTTAATCATATAAATTAACGATTAAAAAAATTATCGCAAGTACCATAAAGCTGAAAAGCAATGTATCGCATTAACAGAATAGAACACAATTTTAAATCATTAAAACTAGCCAGTAAAAACTACAAACAGGTAATTAGCAAATATCCGGAACGATCAAAAATGCACTCTACTAAGACACACAGAACACAACAACACTGAGGCATTCTGGAAAATTGTTCACAAGAAAAGCACAAAAATGAGGAGACTACTACAATTCACCTTTCCAGAGGATCCATCTATCATCTGACGTCATATGACGTCATAATCAGCTAAGCGGCGTGTAGGATGACGTCATAATTATTACGTCATAAATTATTCTATTTGACCCGTCTTTAACTCTTAATAGTCCGACACGTTGTACGAATCGTATGTCTCTACTATTTAATAAACATGCTGTTGAATATTTTGAAACTAATTTGACTGGACGTTGTTGCTGCCATAGGCAACAACAGCGCCCAGTCAAATTAATTCCCAAATATTCAATAGCTTACCTATATGGTTTGCTAGAAATTGATAGTCAGAGAGTTCAGCGATCGATCGATCCCAATACGAGCGAGATGTGGGCGGAGCTTAGATAGAGGTGGGCGGTGCATAGCTAAAAATGGAAAGGACCATTGGATTAGATGCATTGCTCCAACACTTTAAATCAGTAGATGATAAGACTGACGATGGAAATGACGACCACGGACATCATGCACATCCATGTATACCAGATTGTGAGGAACTTGATGTAGCAATACCGTATTCTGAACTTTGAGAAAATTTTGAATGGAAAAGCTATGATATAATTATCGAATATATAAACAGCACATCTGAAATTATGATGCGTATCTGTTTGCAGTTATTTAATGTTGTTTTCGATAATGGCTGTGCACCAGATTTATGGCCGGTTGGAAAATTAATTCAAAACATGAATATACAGGTGACCATATCATCTAGATCTTGCAAATTATAGGCCAATAACTCTATTAAGTTGTTTTGGTTAATGGTTTACCTAGATCTCGATTGAAAGACTAAAAGCTGATTCGGCCGTAAACTTACAAAGTGCACTATATATATATAGATTCATCATGCTATGTTGCTAAGCACCTGTATGTACATACGACAGCCTAGCAACATAGCACGATGGATCGCAGAAAAAGTAAACGTAAAATATCTCGGATGTACACCATCAGTTCCAGTCAATTCGCGCTGCTGTGAGACGGGTAGTTGAACGCTAGTCGGGTGAAAGAGGATTCTTGTCCTCTGGATGCTGGTCTAGTGGCAGGGGCGGATCCCGGAGGTCAACAGCTTTGGGGGTGGGGGAGGGGCACGCACGCAGAGGTTATACAAGAAAATTGTTGCTGCTATTAGAAATATTATTTTATTAACCCCTCTTGTGTCAACAACGCCAGTGCCGCCAAATTGAAGTTTTTGGTTTGGGGGCGGCGGTGGGTGGGGGTGGGGTGGCGGAGTGGATGGGGGGGGGGGGCACGTTGTGGGGGGGGGGGGGCTGAAGAGGTGTCTCCTCATGCAAATGTGGCCCTCCCCTGAAAGGTTTTGAAATCCGGATGCAATCAGATGACTTCTGCATTTCTGGAGGAGAATATGAACTAAATCTCATGCAGATGCCTTTGTGTAGAGAAAGAGAAGACTGTTTTTGGAGGCTTTACAACTGGAATAACTGGGACTGTTATCGAGGAAGAGCAAATATTGGTGGAGTATATCAGTATAGGCATCCACTCATATCATGATTGTGTTTAAGTATTTAAGCATTTTGCCGTCTTAAAGATTCTTTAGGGAGAGGGTTTAGCTAAGCTGATAGAACTTGTGCCCAAACCTATTGTATTATTAGTACAATAAAATGTTTGCAAATTATTGTGGGAGTTGGGTGGAGGATGGGGTGGGGGTGGGGTGGGGTGGTGTGCGTGCGTGCGTGCATGCGTGCGTGCGTGCGTGCGTGCGTGCGTGCTTGCGTGCGTGCGTGCGTGCGTGCGTGCGTGCGTGCGTGCGTGCGTGCGTGCGTGCGTGCGTATGTAGTGCGTGCGTATGTAGTGCGTGCGTACGTGCGTGTGCGCGTGTGTGTGTGTGTGTGTGTGTGGGGGGGGGGGGGGTTATCCCTCCTCCTGTTTCTGACGCCTATGCACATCGCCTCAAAGGGCTCAAAATGCTACTCATACCAGTTCACCATTTAATCTTCAAGATATTTCAAGAAACTTATAAATTTTGCAGGACGAACAGGATAAGTTTTGTAAAATTACCACTAAAAAGCTTTTTGTTGTCCTGCATATGGACATTTATCCAGACGACTGCACATGCCGTTTTCGTCAGCTTGATCGTCAATGGTTAATGGACAAGAACATTCTCTGGGTTTGTTTTGCATTAGCTAATGTCCATTTGTACGCAAAGAAGATAATTTTGTAACTTGTATCACTGGATTGACTAGCTTCATTACCGAGCCGGTCATTCAAGTGGTAAATGTTCTCTTGACCTTCAAATGGACGTTCTCCGAGACAACTGTAAGGCCGTTTCGCAACCATTAAACGTTTAAGTTAGCTTAAGAGGGGTTAACCTTACTTTGGAGATGAGAGAGAAGCCACGAGTCTTCAGCAGCCATAACCGCAACGAATATGTGCAGAAAATCCAGTCTCTCGATATCTGTTCAATCTCAGGAATGGACAGGCCTCTAGGACAAGCTGGAAGAAGTGGATCAAGCAACGTCTGGATGAGTAGCTCGGTGGAGACAGTACCAGATTTTGCAAGGATGTCATGTAGTCGATCACAATGTTGGATGCGGGCACCATGCAATGACTGGCATTGAACAGGAAGTGTTCCCGATTCCCGGCTCCTGCATTGCATCTTACTGGACATAAACTCCCCCTAGCTGACACTACTATGCGGGTTTTGGACACATTTTCCCATTAAAGTTCAAGTTCAAGTTTATTTACAGCCCAAGGCACATCGTGACAGATGGGGATATACAATATGCAATAATTCACATACGACCTCATCAATTCAAAGAAAAACAAAATCGACGGTATCTCGATTCTGTTGCGAGAATCGTGAATAGGAATTTTTCAAAATTTTCATAAAATATTAACGAATCTGGTAGAGAGAATCGACACTATTTACCGATTCTAGTACGGTTCTAGTTATTAGAATCGGCGCAGTAACTCGATTCTGTTTGCGAAAATCGGTGGGGTTGGGGTGGGGTTGAGGAGGTGGGGGTTGGGGTGGGGTGGTGGGGGTGTGGGGGGGCGGGATTTTTTAAAATAATTAATTCACGATAGCGATTCTGGTAGCGGGAATCGACATCATTTATGATTCTGGTTACGAAAATCGACGCGATCTCGATGGAATTGATATGATAAAAGAAAATGAAGATCAAATTCAAATTCATTTATTTACTTTATTTTGTTCAAATACGAATCCAATACACGTACGTGTGTACGCACACACGCACGCACGCATACACACGCATGCACGCACGTACACGCGCACACACGCGCGCACGCACGCACACACATACATACGCGCGCACATACGCACAGTCACACATACGCACGCACGTGTTTGCCTCAGTTGTTCTACGCATTTGTTTAAGCTTTGGTTTACACTCCCCCCCCCACCCCTTTCAACTGCCTGTGTGTGACAGCCAGTTACTATTCTTCTTCTTGTGTTGGAAATTCCCTCTTGAATGGGACCGACAGTAAGCTTGTCGTCAGCTGTAGAACGCGCAAGAACACACGGAATAAATCACGGTCCTACTTAATAAAGCGAATATATGCGCGAAAACTCATTTATATTGTCCTTATTATGCACGCGGCTCCTAATGTATGTACCGTGAACAAGGTAGTAATTTAAATGCACCGAGCACCGATGAATATCGCAGATACTTAAACGCAAGTCTTGAGTTTTTTAGATTAGTTAATGTCACAATGTAACTTTATATATAGTTCTTAGAGAAATAAGAGTTGGAAGAGCTATCGTAAGAAGAGTCTGTACTCGTGTGTTAAGGAGTTCTCTTTAGGGTATAGACTATATGAGATGGAGATTACAGTCACACCGACGTACGTAGAGTGCGCCATCGATTAACATGTGAGCTGTAGACACAGTCACTTGAGATAGCCTCTATGTTCTGACAAACATCAGGATCATTTCTGATTGCATCACGTACACATTCGTGTGAGGTGTCTAGAAGAAGGTGAATCATCATCTCATCATCGTCAAAGATGTAGCCAGTTCCATCTCTGATAAGTATGCACAAAAATTCTCCCTTGCCAGATGTCTGTGTGACTCAAGTACAGAACATCTCAGCAGAAAGTGTTTTCTGTCTTTAGGTTCTTCTTCACACAAGGGCAAATTAAAGTAGTCGCATGTTGGTTGCGCTTAAGTAGGGCTTCGTGTACCTGGAGTAAGAACCAGTACGTGTTTTCGCCTTTACGAAGGCCTAATTCGTTTCAAATAGTGAGTGTGCTGCTGGCTTCCAGAGGATGGCTACTGCAGAAGGTGTGAGTGTTTCGGCAGACGTATACCTCAGAGATGGCAGTGTTTGAGCTTCCACCAGTGCTTTCGCTTTGTCAACGTTCCTCTTCCACACATTCTTTGCTGGCCTTGAAAGCAAAACTGAGTGAGCACTTGGGAGCACATACTTTGTTAATGTTTCTTCAACATAGAGGAACCCTCTCTTGGACTCTGAACCTTTTGTAGCATGTTGTCGTAGGGCAATTTGATATTCCACACAGTCTGGGTCAGCAATACACGCCGATCCACTTCTGCCTCCACTAACAGAATCCCAAGAATGCCCCGAACAGCTGTGTTCGCTGCACTTAACGAAAGCCCTTGAAGCTGACGCATTTTAGATAGTTGAGATTGTTTTACAGAATTCTTGATCAAGTGCGAATAAGCTCATAATTAGTTGGGTAAAATTTCCCCAAGATAACAGGCGACTTAATTAGCATCAAAGGTGGGGGTGGGTAGGGTACTGAGTAAAACTTATTCACAAAATGAATTGGTAATGTTACAATTTTTGCTACTGATATATATCAGTAGCAAAAATTTTAACATTGCCAATTCATTTGAAATTGAAATTCATTTAAAGATATTAGTGCCAGTTTTTAATTATTAGCGTCAATTTATTTCGAGTTAGTACTTAACATCATTAGTTATTAGCATTAGCATTAGCGATGGCTGTTGTCAAGCCATGTATAACTTACATGTTTGAGCCTTTCCCGAGGGAGATGCCAATCTGGAAGAGGTTTGAGGTGTTGGTGTTACGACATCGCAATGATTACTTTAAGAACATGACATTTGCGGAAATGGGTGCGAAGAGAATTACAGCAGAGTGTCATCCGAAATTTGAAGTAACTGAGGAGTTGTATAAGGTGAATATATTTAAGTTTAACTACATAGAAATCGCAAACTGGTGTGTGTAGTAGCCTAGACGCGTTTGCTAGGCAAGACCGTGAGCAATTAACCTTTCCAGTTTTTACTATGCCCCGCCCAGCTCTGGCTAAGCGCCATCCATCCACAATTCGCTCGTGTTGGGATCGATCGATCTCTGAACTCTCTGACTATCAATCTCCAGAAAACCGTACAGGTAAGCTATGGCAGCAACACCACCAAGTCAAATTAGTTTCAAAATATTCAACAGATTTTTTATTAAATGGTAAAGACATACAATTCGTACAACGTGTCGGACTATTAAGCGTTAAAGAAGGACTATATCACATCATCCATGACGTTATGATTGTGATGTCATCATACACGTCACATGGTTGATTATGGCGTCAAATGATGAATGGATAAAATTGAAGGGTGAATTGACTTTAAAGGGTCACTACCAGAATCAATGCAATGACCAAGGCCAAAGACATGTGTGGCGAAATGTGGAAGCAGCATTCCGAACATTATATGATGCCACAGGGCAGTACAAGGACCAATCGTGAGCGGCAATGGGCACACCATCGCCGGTTGGGCCCATGATGATGGCGGACGGTCGCGGAATACCGCCAAAGGAAGGATTCGGCAAGTGACATGGATGCCGGTAATTATATATTATGTTATATATATTTTCAATGCAATCACTCACTTATTTAAAAATATAAAACTTATTCTCTTGAATATATTGACATTAATATCACTGGAAGCCGTTGCTGTCAGACGCAGCAACATATTCCAGTCAAATTACTGTCAAAATATTCAGTATTTTAAGTTTCATATTTTCAATATGTTTCCTGTATGGTTGCCTATAAATCTTATTCTGCTGATTCTAATAACTAGAATTGACATCGCACTCGATTCTAATAACTAAATAACTAGAATTGACATCGCACTCGATTCTAGCTATTAGAATTGATGTAACCTTTTGGGTTACTATAGTTTCACTTTCGGCGTTATTTTATACGTCGTCGTCGTCGTCGTCGTCGTCGTCTTCTCATCTTAGAATTGAGATCTACATTTGGCATTTAAATAACCTGAGAATTTTACAACACACTTACCTCTTGAAGGTGTGAATTATAGGTGTTAAAATGAATTATCTCCAATTAAAGGCCACTGTATTCCAATAGTAACTTTATCACCTGCTTTCTTTACACAACAATTAACTCAAATTAACACGGGTGTGTGGGGAGATTTACCCCGATATAGGGGGGGGGGGGGCTATCTATATGCTATGCATAGCTTTATCGCAGCAAAATATCACGGTAAACTATTTTTTAGCAGGCAGTGACCCCCTGGGCTCCCTCCTACATCCGCCATTGAGTGGTAGGCTACTCGCCTCCCAACTACTAGAGGGAAAGGAATGTCACGCAGAATTGCCGGTGTTCGAACCCTACTCAGGTCGAAAACTGAAAAAGATAAACATTATATTCCGATGATGACTGAGCTATATCCTAGTGCCGGTGCGTCAATGATCAGTAAAGTAAACTAACGGGTGAATTCCGTGGGCGGAGGTAGCACAGAAATTGAGGCCATCGCGTTGCCAGTGCGTTAAAAAGCTAAGCAAAACTACTACTACTACTACTACTACTACTACTACTACTACTACTACTACTACTACTACTACTACTACTACTACTACTACTACTACTACTACTACTACTACTACTACTACTACTACTCCTACTACTACTACTACAACTACTACTACTACTACTACTACTACTACTACTACTACTATTATTATTACTACTACTACTACTACTACTACTACTACTACTACTACTACTACTACTGCTACTACTACTACTACTACTACTACTACTACTACTAATGGATTCAATGATTATTTCGTAAATATAGGACCAGAACTTTCAACCAAAATTCAATCAACATCCAAGAAGAAATTTTCTGATTACCTTACAGGCAGCTATCAATCATCATTCTTCGTTAACCCTACTAACACTGAATAGATCTTTAACTTTCTAAACAAACTCAACCCAGCCAAAAGTGCCGGAATCGATGGTTTAAGTGGCGCATTTATAAAACCTGTGTTATGGATATCCTAGCACAAGGCATTTTCCCATCAAAACTAAAAATAGCACGTGTTACACCAATTTATAAAGCCAAGGATTCTACTAACTTCTCAAACTATAGACCAGTCTCCATACTTCCACTTTTCTCCAAGTTACTAGAGCGCCTTATGTACAATCGACTGACAAATTACCTGGACAAAAAGTCAATTTTATACAAATCGCAATATGGATTTCGTGAGAAACATTCAACAATGCATGCAATAGCCGAAATGACAGAAAAAATTATTGAATCACTGGAAAAAACCCAAAGTGTAATAGGCATCTTCTTAGATCTTTCAAAAGCTTTCGACACTATCAACCACCAGATCTTACTAGAAACACTTGCCTATTTTGGTATAAGAGGCAGTGCACTCACCTGGTTCCAGAACTACCTAAGTAAAAGAACACAATGCGTACAATATAATGAGATATGCTCTGAAAACAGGCAATTAACTTGTGGTGTTCCTCAGGGATCTATTCTTGGTCCATTGCTGTTCCTTCTTTACATGAACGATCTACCTAACATATGCAAGCACATGTCATTAATACTGTTCGCTGATGACACAGATACTTTTTGCTGCGATGACAACATAGACACCTTATACAGAAAAACAAATAAGGAAATGGAAGAAATTACTGACTGGTTTTCAATAAACAAATTATCGCTGAATGTTGACAAAACGAATTATATTTTATTTACAAATCTCAATCTAAAAAAAGATGTTATTCCAAAAATCTACATAAACAAAAAAGAAATTGAGGAGGCCCTATTTGTCAAATTCTTGGGAGTATATTTGGATAAACATTTGACCTGGGCTAAACAAATCGAGATGGTAACAGCAAAGGTGGCAAGAGGCATAGGTGTCATACAAAGACTAAAACCTTACATGACACCAGCTACAATTAAAACTCTATACTGCACACTTGTTCTTCCGCATCTCACCTACTGTAACGCTATCTGGACGAATACACAAAAAAGCAACCTAACAAAACTACAAAGTCTACAGAAAAAGGCACTAAAACTCTTTTCTAAACCAGCAAAGGGCCAGAATATATTCAAGTCAGAAAAGCTATTAAAACTAAAGGACATAGGCAAACTACAGATGTACACCATTGTAAAGGAGTTTCACCACAATACATTACCACACTCCATAGCCTCCAATTACACACTAAGCACCGACATCCACAAACACAACACTAGGACAAAACACAATTTACACACTCAATTTACACGAACAGAAATAGGAAAACGACGAATTACAATAGCAGCCACAAAACAATGGAACAGCACCAGTACAAAAATACGCGATAGCATATTAAACCTGAAATCCTTTAAGAAGATTGCCAGGGAATCTATGATCGACAAAAACTAAATTAATATATTTATACCTGATGGTCACAGATTCTCTGCTAATTAATAATAATACAAGCCTAAGACATTCCACCACGACCACAACCACTATATATAAACTAACCTAACCTAATAATTGAAGTAAGAAGTCTAAACACAAACATACTTCACAGTTTACTTTCACTACTACTACACCTAAATAACCCACATACGATCAACGCATCTATCGATTCTTAACAAACTCTAACTATCTCAACTTTATATTACAGTGATGAGCTCTTCCCTGCACCCCCCCACCCCACCCTACCCCACCCTCAGTAGCATACAAAAGTCCTAGATAATAATAAATCACTCCAAACTAAATTTAAATAAAATGAGATAATGATGTGATTAGGGAGTATATGTATAATATATGTTTAATTAAGTCAGTAAATATGTATGAGTGTATTTAAATATTAATGCCATAAATATGTGTTTGAATGTCGTGTGTTTTATGTTTGTGCACATAGTGGCATATATCTATGTAAACATCAAAGAAGGGACAGCCCTACCCACCCACCGCTTAATGGAAGACATATGTATTAAATACATGTATATATGACATATATATATATCAAAGTTTATGTCCGAACTCCACAAAACAAACCAGAATGGTCCTGGACTTTCATATCAAGGTAGCTTTTCACCATTTTGTCACTGTGCCACTGTCTTGTGTGTCGTATATATGTCAATGTATAAATGTTGTAATGGGTGTAAGGAGTCCATCACTCAATAGGCCATGCCTTTGATGGACTGCCTGTTTAGATTATATTTATTGTATAGAAAAAACCATGAAATAAAGCAACTTTGAACTTGAACTTGAACTACTACTACTACTACTACTACTACTACTACTACTACTACTACTACTACTACTACTACTACTACTACTACTACTACTACTACTACTACTACTACTGCTACTGCTACTGCTACTGCTACTACTACTACTACTACTACTACTACTACTACTACTGCTACTGCTACTACGGCTACGGCTACCGCTACCGCTACCGCTGCCGCTGCGGCTTCGGCTGCTAATGCTACTGCTACTGCCGCCCATCCGGCTGCTGCTCCGGTCGCTACTACTACTGCTGCTACCCCTGGCGCTTATGCTACTGCTACTACTGCTGCTACTGCTCCTACTACTCCTGCCACTACTATATTGCAATATACAGTTTAATGTGTGTAATTACACTCATTACTAGCTGAACATAGGCTACTAAAATTAATATGTTACACAAATAACGGCTCCATTGCCAGGATAATAGTATTATACACGGTTACTCCACCATTCCTGGGAGAATAAAGTGAGCTTGAACTTGTAACAACGTAGTCGTATATTGAGTATTTGTTCGCAAGGATTAGAAGCTTGGCATGGTCGCGAGCTAATTAGCTGTACCGTAAAACTTGTTTGACCCTTTCACGCGAAAGCCGGCCAGAACCGGCCTCTGCAATGGTTTTGAGGAATGTCCATTTGCTGGCCAAGAGATTATAATAAGCAAATATTTTGGTTTTCTTGACCCAATTCAGACATTATAGGGCTAAATCGTAGCATACGAAAAGCTATGCAAAACAACACTATACAAGATTGGTGAGCAAAGAGAGGCGGTTGCTTATTGCGACACGCATGCTCCGCCATATAGCGCCTGGAGACTAAGGATTGTGGTTCGGTAAGCCGTCTTGCTGCCATCCGTCTTAATGGACCATAATATATTTGCCCCAAAAAGCACGTGTTTGTTATAAATATGTCTAATTGTGTTTGCTTACTGGGGAAAACACTTGTTTTAAACTCAAATGAGAATAAGTGGACATGAATGAACAAAATTAAAACTCAAAGGGCTGTTTATACATGTCTTAGGATGGAGGTGCGAAGGTAATTGTGAAAATTAGAATTTCTTGGCATACGTAGTCTTTTGCGGAATAGGCTACTTTGCGTGTGTTTTACCCTTTAAGCTATGATTTCATTAAAGCGTATGCGTATGCGTATCCGTATCCGAATTTTTCCCCGTTCCCATTACAAATAGATAGTATGATTCTATATGTCCGTATGCGTTTGCGAACCCTGTCCGTATCCGAATCCGATCGCTACATGTACGGACAACATTCGGATGTGGGAATCCTTGAAAATGACGTTTTCATTACGTCAATCATGGGCTTTCCCCAAATCTACACTATTATTCTGTACATGTGTTCTAATATCTAAGTCAAATTCATAGTAAGCGCGCTCGAATGTGAAACTCACTGAAAGGTTGATAGACTATTTTAGAACATATTCATGCTAGTAGTAGTAGTAGTAGTAGTCAAAGGAACACACGTGTCTTTTGGCTCTGCTAATATCGTTTATTTTGAACGATTTCTACTGCTCATTTATGCTTCAGTTTTGTCCTGGTTCTGTATAAGTGTATATAGTTTTGTTTTGTAATATTCTTTTTTGAAAGTTTTGTTGTTTGAAGTCGCTATTTACAGCGGTGGTTTTTGGCATTGTCTTTTCGCAGGGACCGCGAGAGCCATTGCTCACTGCGGCGTCTTCTTCGTTTCTGTCCTAGTTATTGTCCACGTTTAGGCGTTGCTTTGGTGGTGTGTGTTGTTGTTTAGCAGCCGGATCATTTTCGGTTGCTCGTTTTCTTTCACCCGCTCCCCCAGGCTATACATTTATTGTTAAAGCTATTGCATTGAGCTCGTGCTGACGCGCTGTGCACTCATGCATAATGTCTAGTGTTTACAAACAACGGCTAAGCCTGCGGGTTACGACAGCGGGGTGGAGTGTGGAGGCTATTGACTTCTATCACGGTTTGAAAGATACCGTCGGCTTTGGTCCCGCAGTACTGAAAGGCCTCATTAATATAAAGAGGAACGTTTGGAATGTTACCGTTTGTTCTGAGGAGATTAAGAACAAGCTATTTGAAGATGGGCTGGTGGTTAATGGAGAGGCATGTAAGATTCAGGAGATCGATTCTGATAAATTGCTCGTGAAGATCAAAGCACCTCTAGAAATACCCAACGAGCGTATTAAATTGGAAATGGCAAAATATGGGGATGTGTTGTCTATAGAAAGCGAGATATATGATTTTGACCGTTCACTAGAAAACGGCGTGAGGCGAGTCTGGATGTGGGATAGTGAATCAACATTGCCCAGTGTATTGCCGAGTGCACTGTCTATTGAGAATGCATTCTTTTTACCAATATGGTACCGAGGGCAGATCAAGACATGCCGTATCTGTAGTAGTGTGACCCATCTGGCGAGCGCCTGTCCCCATAAGGACAAATGTCTATTGTGTGGTGGCACTGACCATTACAAATGGAAGTGCAAGGTGGCCACAAATAGTTTAGTGGTGGGCAGTCAAAATGTAGATGAGAATAAACAGGAAAAAAATCAAGTGAATCTGTTACTGTAGCTAATGTGCACAATCTGCCCAACCCAGTGTCAGTTCACGCTGAAGATTTGATAGATGTATTGGAGGAAGGGTTACCTCAAACACCCTTGTCAGTGGCCAATCATAATGTTACAATGTCATCAAATGTTAGTGCAAATCCATCACAGAATGACATTGACATGGAAGATGATCAAGATGGCGAACTTGCTAGTTTTTGGCCAGGTCAGACTAAATTCAGGTCGCAATCAAAAGAAAGTGAAACAGATTTTGCACTAACGCCATTAACTGAGACTGATAGTATTTTGCCAAATATCAAAGCACAACCAAAGGTTTTTAAACGACAGATAGAAGACCTGAGTTCTGGTGATGATGAAAATGAACACGAAGATATAGATGATTCGATTTCAATAGCAGAATCTGATATTTCCGTTCAAACACAACAGTCTCGGCGCTCTGATGAGATGGTGGTTTACCGGTCTGAAACTGGAGGAATTTTAGTACCATATATTACTCAGAAAGGTGTACGATATAGGCATATGCGGAATGATTCTGATATTGCCAAATATCAACATTTAACAATTGTTGACCTCTCAACCTCCGATTTCACTGCTAAAATGGGCAAATGGGCCAAACAGGAGAAAAGTAAGAAACCAAAATCTAATTAGGTATAATGGCCAATATATACAGATTCTTTATTTTTATGATTATTTGTACATTAAATTGTAGCGGCCTCAACAACATTTTAAAACAACGATTATTGTTGGAAAAATTGCTGCAGCTTAGGGTTGATATTGCTCTGCTTCAGGAAACAAGGCTCCGAAGCCCTGAAGCCATCGAAAGTTTTAAACAACTTGTCCAAGGTGAAGTGTTTACATCTGATGCCACTGAGCCAAATGCAGGAGTTGCTATTTTATTTTTACCCAAATGCCTCGGGTCCATAAACATCATTTCAACAGATACTGCCACTGTTGGTCGGTGGGTTAAAGTCACATGTGACGTCTCTGATACCAGAGTAAATATTATGTCGATTTATGCCCCAGCATCTTCATGGGCCACGGGCTGCATTCTTCTCCAGCATTGCATCCGTGATCCATGATTGTTCATAAAATCTTATTTTGGGAGGTGATTTTAATTGTATCTTAGACAAGGATAAAGATAGACGTTCATTATGTAATTATAATGACACTACTCATTATCGCTTAACACAGATTTGTGATACTGAACATTTACTGGATAGCTATCGGCTTTTAGAACCCGATGGTTGTGATTCTACTAGGGTGACAGCTAATGGCCAAACAGCATCTCGCTTGGATAGAATATATGTGCAAAGATCACTCAAAGGCAATCTTTCACAGATAAACATATGTCCAATAACTTTCTCAGATCACAGTGTAGTTTCGATAAGCATTGACAATGCTGACTGGATAAAACGTGGTCCTGGGTTTTGGAAATTTAATTGTTCTTTATTAAATGATACAGAATACCATGGTCACGTACACAGTTTTTGGGACTTTAAAATGCGCAATAAAGGTGATACAGAAGATTTGATTTCCTGGTGGGAAGAAGTAAAATTAGGCTTTGTTCACGTATCCAAGCAATTTTCTATTAAAAAAGCAAGGAAAATGCGGAAGGATGTGAAAGCACTTGAGCGCCTATTATTCCTACTTTTCCGTAAGGTTGCAAATGGCGCAGCTCATTTAGTTGATTATCTGAATGTAATAAAATGTAAACTACGTGCAATTGAGGAGGAAAAGGCTGAAGGCGCCAAAATAAGATCTAGAGCTCAAATGTACGCAACCTCGAACGATTTAGAGGTGTAGAAAAATTGATTAGAAGTTTACAAGTAGATCACCAAGTGCTTAGCTCCAATACAGATATATTGAGTGCTGTACAGGACTTCTATCAATCTCTGTACAGCTCAGAACCTATTGATGAGAAAATAGCACAAGATCTGCTTAATAATATTCAAGATAAGTTACCTCCTTCATCAGTTGATATATGTGAACAGAACTTAAGTTTTGATGAAATAACGAAATCCCTCAATACAATGAAAGCTGGCAAATCACCAGGAGGGGATAGCCTTTGTGTAGTATTTTATCAAACATTCTGGCATCTTATTGGTAAAACATTCCACGAAGTTGTCAGAGAAATCTTTCATCGAGACCATCTTTCTGAGACAATGTCACAGGCATATGTACGGTTAATATATAAAAATGGTGGTCGAGGTGATCTGAAGAACTATAGACCCATTTCACTACTTGGAGTCGATTAAAAAATTATATCCATAGCTCTGTCATTAAAGCTTGGTGGTGTGCTGGCAGATGCAATAAATCCTGACCAGACTTGTTCAATTCCAGGAAGATCTCTTTTAACTAATGCAATGATGATTTGCGACGTAATTCAACTAGTGGAAACGGATAATATTTATGGAGCAATTGTCGGATTAGCCAATGAAAAGGCATTTGATCGACTGGAATGGGATTTTTTATTTATGTCGTTGAACCACTTAGGATTTGGACCAAATTTTATAAAATGGGTCCGAATATTATATAGAAATATTTCCAGCAGATATATTGTAAATAATTACGTTGGTCAACCTGTATCATTAGAGCGTGGTGTTCGTCAGGGTTGTTCTCTGTCACCACTCTTATTTGTGATAGCCATGGAATCCCTAGGCGCAACATTAAGACAAGATATCCACTTTCAAGGTCTGAGCATACAAGGCATAGAGAAGCCTATTAAGGTGTCTCAATATTGTGACGACACCACTGTCTTTGTAGGACATGATCAGGATTTTGATAGATCGAATGTCATCTTACAAAACTTCCAAAGAGCATCTGGTCTCAAAATAAATAAAGACAAATCTGTTGGCTTATTTTTGGGTCCTTGGAAAACAAGAACTGACCAGCCAATGGATATCACTTGGACAAGCGTTCATTTGCCCATTTGCAGACCAAGAGGAATTTCCCACTTGAATAACTGGCTCGACAAAATAAAAATAAATAGTTTTCATTCTCTTGACCTGTAAATGGCCATTCATTAAGCAAACGATTTAATTTTCTTGACCAAAATTAGCCAAACGGGTTAAACGGAAATGGTCTCAAACACACATGGATTTTTTTATGACATCCTTCATGAAATGCAAACCTGCGTTTGGAATTTTCTATTGGTACAATAAATTACAGTGTGCCATCTTTATAAATAAATTCATTTGGAAAAAAATGTCTGGAGACGGTATTTAATATAAAAACTTGCAGGATGAGCATGAGCAGACGGGAAGGTGTTTGTTTTTATGTGATTTAAAATGCAACGGTATACGATTTAAAGTTATTCATCTATGACTTTTCTTTAATTATAATGCCATTCATGTATTCAAGGTTATAATTAGTGTGCGTGCGTGCGTGAGTGCGTGCGTGCGTGCGTGCGTGCGTGCGTGCGTGCGTGCGTGCGTGCGTGCGTGCGTGCGTGCGTGCGTGCGTGCGTGCGTGCGTGCGTGCGTGCGTGCGTGCGTGCGTGCGTGCGTGCGTGCGTGCGTGTGAGAGAGGATGCAGGGATGGATGGAGAGAGGAGGGGTTGAGTGCGTACGTGCGTGCGTGTGTGTGCCTGTGTGTTGGTGGGTGGGTGGGTGGGTTGGTGGGTGGATGGGTGGATAGATGGATGTAAAGACAGGCCGCTGGACAGATGGATTGGCTAATGGACAGGTAGACAGCCTACCGGCGCGCATGCTGACGAGCTGGCTACCTCAAGGGTGGCCAGGTTGGCTGGGGGTATTGGTGGGAGGACGAGCGGTGGGTGGACGTGTGGGCGGGTGGGTGGGTTGGTGGGCGGGCGGGTGAATGGTGGGTGGTATGGCGGGCTGGCGGGATGGTCGATGAGTGGGTGGGTGGCTGGGTGGCTGGCGGGCCGGGTGACAGGTGGGAGGGCTGACTGGTGGGTTGGTGTGTGGGCAGGCGGACGGGCGGATAGGCGGACGAGTGAGTGGGTGGGCAAATGGAGAAAAGAGTGAATGGGCAGGCAGCTGTGCGGACAGTGGGCGGATAGATGGGCCGATGGAAGGATTGATGGCTGAATGAATTGATGGGTTGATCGATGGATTGATGGACAGATAGAAAGATGGACTGACAGAAGAATGTTTACAACCCAAATAGCATTGCTACGTTAGGCCAACTTAGGTGATTGTTGGCACGGTTTCAGTTGGCTATGGGGCATTCCATTTTTAGCTTTGCCACGCCCATTTCTAACTAAGCTCCACCCACACCTCGCTCGTGTTGGGATAGAACGATCTCTGAACACCCTGACTATCAATTTCCAGAAAACTATACAGGTAAGCTGTTGAATATTTTGAAACTAATTTGACCGGGTGCTGTTGTTGCTGTCTATGGCAGCAACAGCGCCCAGTCAAATTAGTTTCAAAATATTAAACAGCACGTTTATTAAATAGTAGAGACACAATTCGTACAACGTCTCGGACTATTAAGTGTTAAAGACGGGCCTTATAGAATACTTTATGACGTAATGATTATGACGTCATCATACATGCGCTTAGCTGATTATGACATCATATGACGTCATTGCTCTGGAAAAGTACATTGGTTGCCAACGTTGGCAATAAAAGGTTGGACCAACGTTGGCATAACAGTGGTAAAATTACAAATGAGTTACAGTTATCGGGACAACGCAGGCCAAAACAAAACCACACATTTTTGCGATCACTTAGTTAAGTTAGTTTGTTCCATAAAGTGACCGTTTACGCCAGGATTTATTATATACATTCAAATCAGCTTTTTACCTTTCTAATCAAATATCGTTTATCCTCATAAGCATCCGAGGGCACTTACAATAGGTCACCGATCTTCTAATACATGCAGATAAACTTGATTTTGAAAGCCGTAAAGTCTGACTTATAAAATAAATCAATAACTTTTTAATGGTCATAATATTCTATTGATCTTTGCCGTTGAGTGAACGCTGTCCAGCTGATTACGCGTCTATAAGAGGGTCGACAGCAATTTTCAGTCAATTTGTTTTCCTAGAAATACTTAAGTTGAGCTTTTCACATCGTGTAATGATCATCATCGGCGCCACATGTATGCCTACTGTGTTAAAATACAAGTTTATATCAGACCTGGAGGCGATAGTCAAGCTAGGTATTATTTTTTATATAAAAATTAAGCTGATTTAGACTGCATAATTCACAATTTGTTGACCATTACTGAGCTAAACACGTTTTCGGCTTTAGTATACGAATTTTATATAGGGCGTATCTGCCAGTACCAGGTGACCAGATGGATAGCCTAGAGACCAACAACGACGACGTACGTTATTATGAATAGAGAAATCCTATCTGTTCCTAAAATATTTGACGTCATGTTCAAAATATAATACTGCGTCACTTGTTAGCTGACGTCACACTCAAACGGCGCAGTACAGCACAATAGGTGCAAAGGTTCAAAAGTAACCGTCTATATCGTGAATTTGTAATTTAAATGTGACCATACACAGCAGAATTCTTGAAAATAAAATTGTTTAGATTGTATAATTTTAAAAGCTTAATTTGTGTACCTCAATATAATGATGCGCAATACATTCTTCGCATGTGATGATTTCATTCCGTACACATTTTATAATTTGTTTACATACGAAGTTGAATTAGGGACTCGCGTTTCTAATTCCATTTTACAACATCAAAATTTTTATTAATTTATACGTAATCAAATCATCAAATCAAATGCTAAGACTTATTTCTTTTAATTACATCTAGGGCTACAATTTAGGCCGCTAAAAGTATACAATTTTGACAAATTTATTTTCAAGCATTTTGCTGTGAATATGAACCTTTAATATACATTCTTTTGTTATTTTCAGTCAAATTAGTTTCAAAATAGTCAACAGAAAATTTACTAAAATTCTAAATTCATTAAAGACACAATTCGTGACTGACTACTTTCGTGATATTGCTACCTCATTTGATTGCGACGTCAGGTAACTGAGTGACAGATCGGATCTCTTTGTTGACACAAAAGGAAAAGCAAAACACCCAAAGTTACGGATTCAATCATTGACGCGTTCAGCGATATGCGTTACGGAATCGATAGAATAAAAGATGTATAAGTTAAAATTTGAATTGATAAAACTGTGCAACCAAATACACAGACATATCGCAGCATACCATTCACCATACGCATAAAGGTGGATGCAAATCGCCTGGAATAACATGGTATCATACAAGACGCCAAAGTCGCTTTGGATTTTGCCAATGGATGATTCCAGTTTCTCAGTCAATTATATGACGTCATAATAAACTACGTGACATGTAGACTGGCGTCATAATCAAGTACGTCATGAATGACTCGATTTAGTCCATCTTAAACACTTAATAGTTCGCCAGGTTGCACGAATTGTATGTCTTTACTATTTGATAAAGGCAGCAACAGCACCCAGTGAAATTAGTTTCAAAATATTCAACAGCTTACTTGTATCGTTTTCTTGAAAGTTGTTAGTCAGGGAGTTCAGGCGATCGAGCGCACCACGGGCGAAGTATGGGTGGAGCTTGGCTAGTGATGGGCGCGGCATAATTAAAACAAAATTCCTCTATTGTTCTAGCGTCAAGAACCCAGATAAAACACGTATTTACAGACACGAGCCTCGCCAATCAAGCCGTTTGTAAAGAGAACGATACGTTACGCACATCATTGATGACCTCGTAGTTTACATGACAGTTTTCTCAGACTTAAGTGCGGGCTACTATGGTACAGGGGACGGGAGAGTATCAACACACGCACAAAGACCAACACACGAACACACAACTGATCACACGATTCATAAACAGACATATACTACATGCGCACCAGGAGACGGAATATACACAGCACACTCAGCAATTTTCACCTTTTTACTTGTGTTCGAATATTTTGTATAGTTCTAAATAGCTATATATGTGTGTATGTGAGAATGAATGTGTATGACCTTGCGCGTATGTATGCGTGAACGGTGATTCGAACATCGACATTCGATGAGGTAATTATTCTGCAATACTGTTTTAGTAACATCTATCGAAAATGAACAAATATGTTAATTATCTAATTTAACAGTCATTTTACTTGTGTTATAATATTGCATATTTTGTATACATACATAAATACATACATACATATATACGCGCAAGGTCGTACACGGTCATTCACACACACCCACGCACACACGCACGCATATATGTAATATCTATCGAAAATGAACAAATATGTTAATTATCTAATTTAACAGTCATTTTACTTGTGTTATAATATTGCATATTTTGTATACATACATAAATACATACATACATATATACGCGCAAGGTCGTACACGGTCATTCACACACACGCACGCACACACGCACGCATATATGTAATATCTATCGAAAATGAACAAATATGTTAATTATCCAATTTAACGGTCATTTTACTTGTGTTATAATATTGTATATTTTGTATATCTGTATAGATATACAAAATATACAATATTATAGCACAAGTAAAATGACTGTTAAATTAGATAATTAACATATTTGTTCATTTTCGATAGATATTACATATATGCGTGCGGATGTGCGTGCGTGTGTGTGAATGACCGTTACGACCTTGCGCGTATATATGTATGTATGTATTTATGCATGTGCGCGTGCGTGCGTGCGTGCGTGCGTGCGTGCGTGCGTGTGTGTGTGTACGCGCGCGCGCGCGCGTGTGTGTGTGTGGGGGCGTGTGCGTGTGTGTGTGCGTGCGTGCGTGCGTGCGTGCGTGCGTGCGTGCGTGCGTGCGTGCGTGCGTGCGTGCGTGCGTGCGTTCGTTCGTTCGTGCGTGCGTGTGAGCGCCTCGGGAAGATCAGTTTACTGACGATGTATACCCTCCTTAAATAAAGATTATTATTATTATTATTATTATTATTATTATTATTATTATTATTATTATTATTATTATTATTATTATTATTATTATTATTATTATTATTATTATTATTATTATTATTATTATTACAGGACAGAACTGGATACACACACGCCCATAAAGGAGCACACAGAGGACCCCAGCCACGCGCGCACAGGATAGTCACATCACATGCATGAACAAATTATCAAGCCAACCTCGCAGATAAACACACAAGTGAACTCACATACATCGACAGTGACACACACAGCGATTTCCGTACACACACTACTACGGATTATATACACCCTAGAGGCTTATACGAAAAGAAGGGTCGAATATATTATGCCCACGCTTTAATGTTGTACTTACTCTATACATATGTACTGTGCATACTGATTGTGTTGTCACGGATCAGCTGAAACTGTTTGTCATCAAGGTTTGTGACTATGGACTGACGTCACAAGTTTCTAATAGAACATGGACGGTAGTCAGTTGGAGTTTTGGCGTTCGGCACGGTCACATATAGCTTTGGATAGTTGGCCCCACTCCACGACGTGAATATAAACTGTGGGTTGCGGCCAACTGTGCAAACGAGCCAGTGACAGTGTCCCAGCGTAAGTTGTATATTAATAAAGTTGTATATTAATAAAGTATTACCGTAACTATAAAGACGCGTATGTGTTATCTCACCAGCCAGATGCAAGATCCTGATGCATAGGCAAACTAACGGTATTAGATTACCATCACGCTGTACTCACCTGAATCTCGATAGGGCTTACATCATCACCTTTAGAATACACCTTGATCTTCGCAGGTGCAAGATACTCGTGCTGGCATCTCTTCTGCTGCCGGACTTTATCAGGCAATCATTCGAAACAGCCAATAAGGAAATGAAGATGCACAGAATATCAATGCCGATGCCGTTGTTTATGACCTAAATACAAGCGAACATGTCTTCGTGAAAAGAATATTCCATTAAATAAACACAAGTGTGAAATCAACAACGGAGATATTGAGTTCATTGGATATATCTTTTTGAAGAAAGTCCTGTCAGCAGATCCAATGAGACTAGACGCAATTACCACCCCACCCCGAGTTCTCTATTATAACTAAATCACATGCATATATAACTTTCAGATGAAATAATTGCATTCGAAAGAGTCGAAGCCAAATTATCTGATGACGCCATGGCTTATTTTAATTCATCAAGGTACACGTAACTTTATGTAGATAACATCGTCGTGTCGTG
>CM067374.1:84837283-84867141 GCA_034401795.1 Chaetoderma sp. LZ-2023a | reverse complement strand
GCATGACACGTGTGTTATCCGAATCCGATCGCTACATGTACGGGCAACATTCGGATGTGGGAATCCTTGAAAATGACGTTTTCATTACGTCAATCATGGGCTTTCCCCAAATCTACACTATTATTCTGTACATGTGTTCCAATATCTAAGTCAAATTCATAGTAAGCGCGCTCGAATGTGAAACTCACTGAAAGGTTGATAGACTATTTTAGAACATATTCATGCTAGTAGTAGTAGTAGTAGTAGTCAAAGGAACACACGTGTCTTTTGGCTCTGCTAATATCGTTGATTTTGAACGATTTCTACTGCTCATTATGCTTCAGTTTTGTCCTCGTTCTGTATAAGTGTATATAGTTTTGTTTTGTAATATTCTTTTTTGAAAGTTTTGTTGTTTGAACTCGCTATTTACAGCGGTGGTTTTTGGCATTGTCTTTTCGCAGTGACCGCGATAGCCATTGCTCACTGCGGCGTCTTCTTCGTTTCTGTCCTAGTTATTGTCCACGTTTAGGCGTTGTTTGGTGGTGTGTGTTGTTGTTTAGCAGCCGGATCATTTTCGGTTGCTCGTTTTCTTTCACCCGCTCCACAGGCTATACATTTATTGTTAAAGCTATTGCATTGAGCTCGTGCTGACGCGCTGTGCACTCATGCATAATGTCTATCTAGTGTTTACAAACAACGGCTAAGCCTGCGGGTTACGACAGCGGGGTGGAGTGTGGGGGCTATTGACTTCTATCGCGGTTTGAAAGATACCGTCGGCTTTGGTCCCGCAGTACTGAAAGGCCTCATTAATATAAAGAGGAACGTTTGGAATGTTACCGTTTGTTCTGAGGAGATTAAGAACAAGCTATTTGAAGATGGGCTGGTGGTTAATGGAGAGGCATGTAAGATTCAGGAGATCGATTCTGATAAATTGCTCGTGAAGATCAAAGCACCTCTAGAAATACCCAACGAGCGTATTAAATTGGAAATGGCAAAATATGGGGATGTGTTGTCTATAGAAAGCGAGACATATGATTTTTACCGTTCACTAGAAAATGGTGTGAGGCGAGTCTGGATGTGGGATAGTGAATCGACATTGCCCAGTGTATTGCCGAGTGCACTGTCTATTGAGAATGCATTCTTTTTACCAATATGGTACCGAGGGCAGATCAAGACATGCCGTATCTGTAGTAGTGTGACCCATCTGGCGAGCGCCTGTCCCCATAAGGACAAAATGTCTATTGTGTGGTGGCACTGACCATTACAAGTGGAAGTGTAAGGTGGCCACAAATAGTTTAGTGGTGGGCAGTCAAAATGTAGATGAGAATAAACAGGAAAAAAATCAAGTGAATCTGTTTACTGTAGCTAAATGTGCACAATCTGCCCAACCCAGTGTCAGTTCACGCTGAAGATTTGATAGATGTATTGGGGGAAGGGTTACCTCAAACACCCTTGTCAGTGGCCAATCATAGTGTTACAATGTCATCAAATGTTAGTGCAAATCCATCACAGAATGACATTGACATGGAAGATGAGCAAGATGGCGAACTCGCTAGTTTTTGCCCAGGTCAGACTAAATTCATGTCGCAATCAAGAGAAAGTGAAACAGATTTTGCTCTAACGCCATTAACTGAGACTGATAGTATTTTGCCAAATATCAAAGCACAACCAAAGGTTTTTAAACGACAGTTAGAAGACCTGAGTTCTGGTGATGATGAAAATGAACACGAATATATAGATGATTCGATTTCAATAGCAGAATCTGATATTTCCGTTCAAACACAACAGTCTCGGCGCTCTGATGAGATGGTGGTTTACCGGTCTGAAACTGGAGGAATTTTAGTACCATATATTACTCAGAAAGGTGTACGATATAGGCATATGCGGAATGATTCTGATATTGCCAAATATCAACATTTAACAATTGTTGACCTCTCAACCTCCGATTTCACTGCTAAAATGGGCCAAATGGGCCAAACAGGAGAAAAGTAAAGAAACCAAAATCTAATTAGGTATAATGGCCAATATATACAGATTCTTTATTTTTATGATTATTTGTACATTAAATTGTAGCGGCCTCAACGACATTTTAAAACAACGATTATTGTTGGAAAAATTGCTGCAGCTTAGGGTTTGATATTGCTCTGCTTCAGGAAACAAGGCTCCGAAGCCCTGAAGCCATCGAAAGTTTTAAACAACTTGTCCAAGGTGAAGTGTTTACATCTGATGCCACAGCAAATGCAGGAGTTGCTATTTTATTTTTACCCAAATGCATCGGGTCCATAAACATCATTTCAACAGATACTGCCACTGTTGGTCGGTGGATTAAAGTCACATGTGACGTCTCTGATACCAGAGTAAATATTATGTCGATTTATGCCCCAGCATCTCATGGGCCACGGCTGCATTCTTCTCCAGCATTGCATCCGTGATCCATGATTGTTCAGAAAATCTTATTTTGGGAGGTGATTTTAATTGTATCTTAGACAAGGATAAAGATAGACGTTCATTATGTAATTATAATGACACTACTCATTATCGCTTAACACAGATTTGTGATGCTGAACATTTACTGGATAGCTATCGGCTTTTAGAACCCGATGGTTGTGATTTTACTAGGGTGACAGCTAATGGCCAAACAGCATCTCGCTTGGATAGAATATATGTGCAAAGATCACTTAAAAGCAATCTTTCACAGATAAACATATGTCCAATAACTTTCTCAGATCACAGTGTAGTTTCGATAAGCATTGACAATGCTGACTGGATAAAACGTGGTCCTGGGTTTTGGAAATTTAATTGTTCTTTATTAAATGATACAGAATACCATGGTCACGTACACAGTTTTTGGGACTTTCAAATGCGCAATAAAGGTGATACAGAAGATTTGATTTCATGGTGGGGAAGAAGTAAAATTAGGCTTTGTTCACGTATCCAAGCAATTTTCTATTAAAAAAAGCAAGGAAAATGCGGAAGGATGTGAAAGCACTTGAGCGCCTATTATTCCTACTTTTCCGTAAGGTTGCAAATGGCGCAGCTCATTTAGTTGATTATCTGAATGAAATAAAATGTTAACTACGTGCAATTGAGGAGGAAAAAGGCTGAAGGCGCCAAAATAAGATCTAGAGCTCAAATGTACGCAACCTCGAACGATTTAGAGTTTACAAGTAGATCACCATGTGCTTAGCTCCAATACAGATATATTGAGTGCTGTACAGAACTTCTATCAATCTCTGTACAGCTCAGAACCTATTGATGAGAAAATAGCACAAGATCTGCTTAATAATTTTCAAGATAAGTTACCTCCTTCATCAGTTGATATATGTGAACAGAAGTTAAGTTTTGATGAAATAACGAAATCCCTCAATACAATGAAAGCTGGCAAATCACCAGGAGGGGATAGCCTTTGTGTAGTATTTTATCAAACATTCTGGCATCTTATTGGTAAAACACTCCACGAAGTTGTCAGAGAAATCTTTCATCGAGACCATCTTTCTGAGACAATGTCACAGGCATATGTACGGTTAATATATAAAAATGGTGGTCGAGGTGATCTGAAGAACTATAGACCCATTTCACTACTTGGAGTCGATTAAAAAAGTATATCCAGAGCTCTGTCATTAAAGCTTGGTGGTGTGCTGGCAGATGTAATAAATCCTGACCAGACTTGTTCAATTCCAGGAAGATCTCTTTTAACTAATGCAATGATGATTTGCGACGTAATTCAACTAGTGGAAACGGATAATATTTATGGAGCAATTGTCGGATTAGACAATGAAAAGGCATTTGATCGACTGGAATGGGATTTTTTATTTATGTCGTTGAACCACTTAGGATTTGGACCAAATTTTATAAAATGGGTCCGAATATTATATAGAAATATTTCCAGCAGATATATTGTAAATAATTACGTTGGTCAACCTGTATCATTAGAGCGTGCTGTTCGTCAGGGTTGTTCTCTGTCACCACTCTTATTTGTGATAGCCATGGAATCCCTAGGTGCAACATTAAGACAAGATATCCACTTTCAAGGTCTGAGCATACAAGGCATAGAGAAGCCTGTTAAGGTGTCTCAATATTGTGACGACACCACTGTCTTTGTAGGACATGATCAGGATTTTGATAGATTGAATGTTATCTTACAAAACTTCCAACGAGCATCTGGTCTCAAAATAAATAAAGACAAATCTGTTGGCTTATTTTTGGGTCCTTGGAAAACAAGAACTGACCAGCCAATGGATATCACTTGGACAAGCGTTCATTTGCCCATTTGCAGACCAAGAGGAATTTCCCACTTGAATAACTGGCTCGACAAAATAAAAATAAATAGTTTTCATTCTCTTGACCTGTAAATGGCCATTCATTAAGCAAACGATTTAATTTTCTTGACCAAAATTAGCCAAACGGGTTAAACGGAAATGGTCTCAAACACACATGGATTTTTTTATGACATCCTTCATGAAATGCAAACCTGCGTTTGGAATTTTCTATTGGTACAATAAATTACAGTGTGCCATCTTTAAATAAATTCATTTGAAAAAAAATGTCTGGAGTCGGTATTTAATATAAAAACTTGCAGGATGAGCATGAGCAGACGGGAAGGTGTTTGTTTTTATGTGATTTAAAATGCAACGGTATACGATTTAAAGTTATTCATCTATGACTTTTCTTTAATTATAATGCCATTCATGTATTCAAGGTTATAATTAGTGTGCGTGCGTGCGTGAGTGCGTGCGTGCGTGCGTGCGTGCGTGCGTGCGTGCGTGCGTGCGTGCGTGCGTGCGTGCGTGCGTGCGTGCGTGCGTGCGTGCGTGCGTGCGTGCGTTGCGTGCGTGCGTGCGTGCGTGCGTGCGTGCGTGCGTGCGTGCGTGCGTGCGTGCGTGCGTGCGTGCGTGCGTGCGTGCGTGCGTGCGTGCGTGCGTGCGTGCGTAAGTGCGTGCGTGCGTGCGTGCGTGCGTGCGTGCGTGCGTGCGTGCGTGCGTGCGTGTGAGAGAGGATGCAGGGATGGATGGAGAGAGGAGGGGTTGAGTGCGTACGTGCGTGCGTGTGTGTGCCTGTGTGTTGGTGCGTTGGTGGGTGGGTTGGTGGGTTGGTGGGTTGGTGGGTTGGTGGGTGGATGGGTGGATAGATGGATGTAAAGACAGGCCGCTGGACAGATGGATTGGCTAATGGACAGGTAGACAGCCTACCGGCGCGCATGCTGGCGAGCTGGCTATCTCAAGGGTGGCCAGGTTGGCTGGGGGTATTGGTGGGAGGGCGAGCGGTGGGTGGACGTGTGGGCGGGCGGGCGGGTGGGCGGGTGGGTGGGTTGGTGAGCGGGCGGGTGAATGGTGGGTGGTATGGCGGGCTGGCGGGATGGTCGATGAGTGGGTGGGTTGCTCGGTGGCTGGCGGGCCGGGTGACAGGTGGGAGGGCTGACTGGTGGGTTGGTGTGTGGGCAGGCGGACGGGCGGATAGGCGGACGGGTGAGTGGGTGGGAAAATGGAGAAAAGAGTGAATGGGCAGGCAGCTGTGCGGACAGTGGGCGGATAGATGGGCCGATGGAAGGAGTGATGGCTGAATGAATTGATGGGTTGATCGATGGATTGATGGACAGATAGAAAGATGGACTGACAGAAGAATGTTTGCAACCCAAATAGCATTGCTACGTTAGGCAAACTTAGGTGAATGTTGGCACGGTTTCAGTTGGCTATGGGGCATTCCATTTTTAGCTATGCCACGCCCATTTCTAACTAAGCTCCACCCACACCTCGCTCGTGTTGGGATAGAACGATCTCTGAACACCCTGACTATCAATTTCCAGAAAACTATACATGTAAGCTGTTGAATATTTTGAAACTAATTTGACCGGGTGCTGTTGTTGCTGTCTATAGCAGCAACAGCGCCCAGTCAAATTAGTTTCAAAATATTAAACAGCACGTTTATTAAATAGTAGAGACACAATTCGTACAACGTCTCGGACTATTAAGTGTTAAAGACGGGCCTTATAGAATACTTTATGACGTAATGATTATGACGTCATCATACATGCGCTTAGCTGATTATGACATCATATGACGTCATTGCTCTGGAAAAGTACATTGGTTGCCAACGTTGGCAATAAAAGGTTGGACCAACGTTGGCATAACAGTGGTAAAATTACAAATGAGTTACAGTTATCGGGACAACGCAGGCCAAAACAAAACCACACATTTTTGCGATCACTTAGTTAAGTTAGTTTGTTCCATAAAGTGACCGTTTACGCCAGGATTTATTATATACATTCAAATCAGCTTTTTACCTTTCTAATCAAATATCGTTTATCCTCATAAGCATCCGAGGGCACTTACAATAGGTCACCGATCTTCTAATACATGCAGATAAACTTGATTTTGAAAGCCGTAAAGTCTGACTTATAAAATAAATCAATAACTTTTTAATGGTCATAATATTCTATTGATCTTTGCCGTTGAGTGAACGCTGTCCAGCTGATTACGCGTCTATAAGAGGGTCGACAGCAATTTTCAGTCAATTTGTTTTCCTAGAAATACTTAAGTTGAGCTTTTCACATCGTGTAATGATCATCATCGGCGCCACATGTATGCCTACTGTGTTAAAATACAAGTTTATATCAGACCTGGAGGCGATAGTCAAGCTAGGTATTATTTTTTATATAAAAATTAAGCTGATTTAGACTGCATAATTCACAATTTGTTGACCATTACTGAGCTAAACACGTTTTCGGCTTTAGTATACGAATTTTATATAGGGCGTATCTGCCAGTACCAGGTGACCAGATGGATAGCCTAGAGACCAACAACGACGACGTACGTTATTATGAATAGAGAAATCCTATCTGTTCCTAAAATATTTGACGTCATGTTCAAAATATAATACTGCGTCACTTGTTAGCTGACGTCACAATCAAACGGCGCAGTACAGCACAACAGGTGCAAAGGTTCAAAAGTAACCGTCTATATCGTGAATTTGTAATTTAAATGTGACCATACACAGCAGAATTCTTGAAAATAAAATTGTTTAGATTGTATAATTTTAAAAGCTTAATTTGTGTACCTCAATATAATGATGCGCAATACATTCTTCGCATGTGATGATTTCATTCCGTACACATTTTATAATTTGTTTACATACGAAGTTGAATTAGGGACTCGCGTTTCTAATTCCATTTTACAACATCAAAATTTTTATTAATTTATACGTAATCAAATCATCAAATCAAATGCTAAGACTTATTTCTTTTAATTACATCTAGGGCTACAATTTAGGCCGCTAAAAGTATAAAATTTTGACAATTTTATTTTCAAGCATTTTGCTGTGAATATGAACCTTTAATATACATTCTTTTGTTATTTTCAGTCAAATCAGTTTCAAAATAGTCAACAGAAAATTTATTAAAATTCTAAATTCATTAAAGACATACAATTCGTGACTGGCTACTTTCGTGATATTGCTACCTCATTTGATTGTGACGTCAAGTAACTGAGTGACAGATCGGATCTCTTTGTTGACACAAAAGGAAAAGCAAAACACCCAAAGTTACGGATTCAATCATTGACGCGTTCAGCGATATGCGTTACGGAATCGGTAGAATAAAAGATGTATAAGTTAAAATTTGAATTGATAAAACTGTGCAACCAAATACACAGACATATCGCAGCACACCATTCACCATACGCATAAAGGTGGATGCAAATCGCCTGGAATAACATGGTATCATACAAGACGCAAAAGTCGCTTTGGATTTTGCCAATGGATGATTCCAGTTTCTCAGTCAATTATATGACGTCATAAAAAACTACGTGACATGTAGACTGGCGTCATAATCAAGTACGTCATGAATGACTCGATTTAGTCCATCTTAAACACTTAATAGTTCGCCAGGTTGCACGAATTGTATGTCTTTACTATTTGAAAGGCAGCAACAGCACCCAGTGAAATTAGTTTCAAAATATTCAACATCTTACTTGTATCGTTTTCTTGAAAATTGTTAGTCAGGGAGTTCAGGCGATCGAGCGCACCACGGGCGAAGTATGGGTGGAGCTTAGCTAGTGATGGGCGCGGCGTAATTAAACCTCTATTGTTCTAGCGTCAAGAACCCAGATAAAACACGTATTTACAGACACGAGCCTCGCCAATCAAGCCGTTTGTAAAGAGAACGATACGTTACGCACATCATTGATGACCTCGTAGTTTACATGACAGTTTTCTCAGACTTAAGTGCGGGCTACTATGGTACAGGGGACGGGAGAGTATCAACACACGCACAAAGACCAACACACGAACACACAACTGATCACACGATTCATAAACAGACATATACTGCATGCGCACGTATACTACATGCGCACCAGGAGACGGAATATATACAGCACAGTCAGCAATTTTCACCTTTTTACTTGTGTTCGAATATTTTGTATAGTTCTAAATAGCTATATATGTGTGTATGTGAGAATGAATGTGTATGACCTTGCGCGTATGTATGCGTGAACGGTGATTCGAACATCAACATTCGATGAGGTAATTATTCTGCAATACTGTTTTAGTAACATCTATCGAAAATGAACAAATATGTTAATTATCTAATTTAACAGTCATTTTACTTGTGTTATAATATTGCATATTTTGTATACATACATAAATACATACATACATATATACGCGCAAGGTCGTACACGGTCATTCACACACACGCACGCACACACGCACGCATATATGTAATATCTATCGAAAATGAACAAATATGTTAATTATCTAATTTAACAGTCATTTTACTTGTGTTATAATATTGTATATTTTGTATATCTGTATAGATATACAAAATATACAATATTATAGCACAAGTAAAATGACTGTTAAATTAGATAATTAACATATTTGTTCATTTTCGATAGATATTACATATATGCGTGCGTGTGTGTGTGTGCGTGCGTGTGTGTGAATGACCGTGTACGACCTTGCGCGTATATATGTATGTATGTATTTATGCATGTGTGCATGCGCGCGTGCGTGCGTGCGTGCGTGTGCGCGCGCGCGCGTGTGTGTGGGGGCGTGTGCGTGCGTGTGTGCGTGCGTGCGTGTGTGTGCGTGCGTGCGTGCGCGCGCGTGCGTGTGAGCGCCTCGGGAAGATCAGTTTACTGACGATGTATACCCTCCTTAAATAAAGATTATTATTATTATTATTATTATTATTATTACTATTATTATTATTATTATTATTATTATTATTATTATTATTATTATTATTACTCCAGGACAGAACTGGATATACACACACGCCCATAAAGGAGCACACAGAGGACCCCAGCCACGCGCGCACAGGACAGTCACATCACATGCATGAACAAATTATCAAGCCAACCTCGCAGATAAACACACAAGTGAACTCACATACACCGACAGTGACACACACCGCGATTTCCGTACACACACCACTACGGATTATATACACCCTAGGCTTATACGAAAAGAAGGGTCGAATATATTATGCCCACGCTTTAATGTTGTACTTAATCTATAAATATGTACTGTGCATACTGAATGTGTTGTCACGGATCAGCTGAAACTGTTTGTCATCAAGGTTTGTGACTATGGACTGACGTCACAAGTTTCTGATAGAACATGGACGGTAGTCAGTTGGAGTTTTGGCGTTCGGCACGGTCACATATAGCTTTGGATAGTTGGCCCCACTCCACGACGTGAATATCAAACTGTGGGTTGTGGCCAACTGTGCAAACGAGCCAGTGACAGTGTCCCAGCGTAAGTTGTATATTAATAAAGTTGTATATTAATAAAGTATTACCGTAACTATAAAGACGCGTATGTGTTATCTCACCAGCCAGATGAAAGATCCTGATGCATAGGCAAACTAACGGTATTAGATTACCACCACGCTGTACTCACCTGAATCTCGATAGGGCTTACATCATCACCTTTAGAATACACCTTGCTCTTCGCAGGTGCAAGATACTCGTGCTGTCATCTCTTCTGCTGCCGGACTTTATCAGGCAATCATTCGAAACAGCCAATAAGGAAATGAAGATGCACAGAATATCAATGCCGATGCCGTTGTTTATGACCGAAATACAAGCGAACATGTCTTCGTGAAAAGAATATTCCATTAAATAAACACAAGTGTGAAATCAACAACGGAGATATTGAGTTCATTGGATATATCTTTTTGAAGAAAGTCCTGTCAGCAGATCCAATGAGACTAGACGCAATTACCACCCCACCCCGAGTTCTCTATTATGACTAAATCACATGCATATATAACTTTCAGATGAAATAATTGCATTCGAAAGACTCGAAGCCAAATTATCTGATGACACCATGGCTTATTTTAATTCATCAAGGTACACGTAACTTTATGTAGATGCCAACCCAATCGGATATGGTGCAGTGCTGATGCAAGAGGGCATGGAGGGCAGTATCTGTAGTTTGCGGTTGCGAACATTTTCGTTTATATTTATACGTGGTATCGTCCTAGCTTACAGTTGGCCATGCATCATTGGTAACAATTCTCAGCAGCCAAAAGAGCCGGCTGCCAGTAAGAATGGAATGTTGACGATTATGCTTCCATGGTATACCTTTGAAGTGAAGTATCGACAGGTACAGAACATCCTGCTGATTACTTAGTGCGACATTAATATGAATGATTAACAAACACTTTCCGACAGTCAAGGGTAGCAGAATGGTATAGCTAAACTGTACCTTTACAGTTTTTCAGTACTCATGCACACTGCCTGGCAGCAGGGGAAAGCATGGGTTGTCGTTGTAAATGGTAGATGGGCAGGTGCAGGTCAGTATATGCATGTTCGCGGGAGCTGGACGTGTATTTACCGCGCACATGCCCATGCCTCCATGTGTAAATCCATATCATGGTGGAGCAAGGATAGCCGCGTGAATTATATCATTCATCCTATTGTACCATAGGTAATAACATCGAGCAAGGTATCTCATCGTTATTGAAAATGTGTAGATGAGGTTATGTAAGATATACACATATATGTGATCAAGATCTAAGTAAATGTGGAGTTGACGAGTCTGCGCATGCGTGCGTGCTTTGACTGTCGATTGTACATAGATGATGTTTGAACTCCACCCACCCCTCCCATCCCCTCCCTGTTTAGGTGACAAGGTGGTAACTCAACTTCGGTTGAGGAGCATATATGAATGTCTTTATTAATCCATCCAGTTCGGCATTCTGGCTTGAGTCACAATTACGGGAAATATTGCTACAAGCAAAATTGGGATAAATAGCTACCCCTTCCTGGTTATCAGCATCTGCAAGCATCGGGCTTGTTGCCTGGACCATATGCACAGACTGTGATATCGATATATAGACGAGGACTTAGAAATGTCTTGGAGGAGTGTCATAACGAACGTTCCAGTTTTAGCTATGTCCCGCCCATCACTAGCTAAGCTCCACCACACACTTCGCCGTGCTGGGATTGATCGATCTTCGAATTCCACAACTATCAATTTCCTGAAAACTGTACAGTTAAGTTGTTGAATACTTTGTAACTATTTTGACTGGGTGCTGTTGCTGCCTATGGCAGCAACAGCGCCCAGTCAAATAAGTTTCGAACTATTCAACAGAATATTTATTAGTCCCTCTTGTGTCAACGAAGCCACAACATATTACTTGTAGAGACCTGTTAATTAACAATTTAACGTGCAAGATTTGTAAAAAAGAAGAAAGTGTAAGACAAATTTTAAAAGTTTTCCAATAGAATTTACAAAGATGTCTTGGTAGTTGTCTTGTAAATGAAGGCTGTTTGAACATTATATAGATGGTCAAGAAAATTCGACTTTGTGTACAATGAGTATTCATTTGTAGGCCAAGAAGAGACTATTTTTGAAAATTTATCACTGTAATGACTGGCTGGGTAACAGAGCCAGTCATTTCAGTGGTAAATTTTCAAAAATAGGCTTCTCTTGGCTTGCAAATGGATATTCCTCAACACCACTGAAGAGACTGCTTTGGACAGTTTTACCATTAAATGGTTAAGTTGACACAAGTTGGGCTAAATAGTAAAGGCATACAACTCGTACAACAACGCATAGTCCGTCTTCAACTGTGCTTTCATGACGTAGTTATCTACGTCATTCATGATGTCATTGATTGTGATACATTGGAAAGATCCATTACAATCAGTTCGAGCAGGTTGATACCGTGAAGGAATAAATAGACGAGACCAGCACGAATGACACGTCGGCCCACGTTCCCTTTTTAATGATAAGTTTGGCCAGAGAGTGCTATATGCCAAATTACCTCACATTTTGTACCCTATTTGATGACTAGCATTATACGAGGAAAACATCGAATTTCTTATGAAATCCGACTTCTGTACATGAGAATCGATTCGACAATGCAAGTTGGTCCAATATACGACGCAATAGATGTCAAGTTCCAGACATATCCCAGCGAGTCCCAGATGTATATGATGAGTATATGATGAGTACTCAGTTTTATACGAAACCTGACGTCTTTAACGACAACCTTCTAGAATGTTCGATGCTTGGTTTCATTGAAACACGATGTGAACAAATTAGGCCTGTTCGGTTAATCGATATTTCAGACACGATCTCGTGACTTCCATCGCCCTTGTACTCCAGGTTTACTATGGGAGATTTTCGTGGCAAGATCAGGCCGAAGTGGATTCAGTATTGTAGTCTATTAACCAATTAAATGTTGGAATCGATCCAATAGAAATTCGACACACGACATCGACTAGCCAATCGACAACATAGATTCTGAACAATTGAAAGAGACTATAGTATTTGGGGCATGAATCACTGTCTGTGCTCTTCAACAGCATACGGAAACTCCTATCCAATGTTGCTCTATGCTGGATCCGAGACAAGATCGACGACTTCCCCGTATTATGTCAGAGTGGCTTCAAACGTGGAAGCAGTTGCGCAGACATTGAATGGGCTCAATGTATGCTTGTGTCGGTAGTCATGTCCAAACAGTGGGATTTCCACAAAATGGACATTGACATGTTACGAACCTTAAACACTCAAAGATCCTAAATGTACTACAATTACAAGGCCAATTACAATGCAGATGAGCTACAACTAAGGGGACTACTACGTGCAGACACCGAGCTGAAAGTATGAGTCAAACCGGTGAATTCTGCAAAGTTTACCCTGCTGCTGCATTGAAATCCGTGCGGGAAAATGCTGCTAGAGATGGATTATGCCGATGATGTGGACTTCATAGACGAGGAAAAGAAACACATTGACGAACTTCTCCAAATAGCTTCAAGCAAACTAAAAACTGAGAATCTCTTTATGAATGAATCCAAAACAGAGTTCACCCACATGTACCTATCTACAAAGCATGAAACTATAGAAAATGACGACCCACTTCATGGCGGCGAAGCATGGAGGAAAAGTAAAAGCCTGGGCTCACTGCTTTGCAGTACTGCTGACATTGCTGCATGCTGCATCATGGGAACAAAGCTTTACAGTCCTTCTTGAAGCTATGGATTCGTAGACCAAAGATGCCCCTGATAAAAAGACTACGAGTATACAATGCAACGTGCGTATCCTTGATGCTGTACAACTGTAACAGCTGGGCAGCTCCAAAGGCAGCTCTAGACAAACTCGATGCCTGCCACCGCAAACACCTACGCACCATCACTGGACACCGATGGCCAGACAGGTCGCAGCTGTCTGTCAATGTCGCCCAGCGAAAATGGTCAATGTTTGGCCATGTGTTAAGGATGCCAGAAGACAAACTAGCACAGAGAGCCGTGGAATTCGCCCTACTCGGAGCCAACAAATACAAAGCCATGGGAGGACGTCATTACATAAATCTGCTAAGCATGCTATGACGTGACCTTGAAGAAAGCGGCACTCGATACACTCAAGTCAAGAATGGACCTGAGGAAGCTAAAGATTTCGGCTGAGGACAAGACACAGTGGGCAAAAGCGAAGAAGGACTGATTGCAGCTGTAGGATTTTTCTACTACTACAACCGCAGAATAAGGTAATCATACACTCATACAATCACTGTCTGTAGCTGTTAGAGGCAGCGTCGTTAGAATTAAGGAGCAAAGAAATGAAACCATGAAGTCGATTGGTTAAGGGTATATTTGTCTCCTTCCAAAAATTAACCAGGTAATTCAGAGGGTAGTATATAAGCGGCTACAGAAGCAGTGCGTGCCCTCTTCCGTGCTCTCATCCTCTTCCTTTTATGATATGCCACTATCGCCACCTGGTACAGAGCTTGTATGAAACGCATCATGTTTGCTGAGTAGGTAATTTCAATAAGGGTTTGATAAGAGCTCTGTACGTTTTATGCAGAGTATATTAATTGACATTTAGTCAGATAGTAGTAAAGAAGCCTAGTAATCAAAAAAAAAAATTCTTTATTATCATCCAGAGAAGACATGCTGACTACACTTCGCTGGTCATTAGAGGGAAGCATTGTCACAACATCATCAATGTATCTGTTGTAGCGAATGATAACTTTAGTACCGAATTATCTCCCCTTATCAGCGCGCAAACGACTCGTCCCTGTAGACCTCCAGAATGTCAGCCGTACACGCGTTTTCCACACCAACTTGCTCGGAGTCATCATTTGTTTATAAATGTTCCTATTGTGAACTTTATAGACGGGTTTAATTGTAGGCCTAGTCGTATATATTTCACATGCCAGAGGTTAATGTACGATAAATCTTGCTTAATTTATTTGCTGAAATATTTATGCATAATTTGCCATAGGCTAATTATTCTGTAAGTGTATCTAAATACAAGTTATAGACATGGTTGTTTCATGGACGTCATTTTGTTCGAAAAACTGAGGGGGACCCCAACCAACAACGAGTGCTGGGGGGTGTGTGGGAGTGGGGTCGGGAAAATTTTGAAATCTAAATACACTCAGATGGCATTTGCTGCATTTCTGGGAAATAAGGACTTTGAGTTAGCTGTAATAAGAATAATGTTGATATTACAGTACTATAGATCTCTAGAAAATTTATTTACCCTGAGCTCTGAAGGTTTAAGCTCTTGAGCGGCTGATCGTCACTCATAATAATACTCACGCAATAACTCCAAATCATTGAAAACACCCCTATATTGACGATATTTCGATAAAGAAACGAAGTCTTTTCTACTTATTATACAATGTAAACACTGTAACCAGATAAATAATGGATGGATTCTTACTACTATGGCTCATTTATAATGATTAGTCGATTACTAAGTTGCATTATTTGTTTTCATTGTCAGAAACTATTATTATGAGAGCGAAGGAGTATAACTTAAATGGTTTAAATCCCCACATTGCCAGCAAAAATGTGAGAAAAATAATATTTTCAATATAATGACCACCTAGATGGGTCTAGCGTGGTTTGTGGTGTTCCCCAGAAACCAATCTTAGGACCACTATTGTTTTCGATCATTGACTACTATTAACCCTTATCATGGACACACTTTTCTGGTGCATGTTCATGAGGGGATGCACTGGAGGCTGTTGCCATCTAAGACAGCAGGTTAATTACAAACACATACCAGCTTTGGCAAAGGAATGCTACACCGCAGTTCGAAATTGACTTAGGATGTTTCACAAGCAAAATAAAAGGTGCTGTTTTGAATTTGGCTTGATGGGAGGCCATTGCTACCTGAGACAGCAATGACTTCCATTCAAATTAGGTTAAAAATAGTCAACAGATCATTTCTTACACAGCGCTCAAAATTTTAACATCTGACGGGTTTTTTTTAGAATTCTGATTTATTTCTTATCTGTAGCCTACTGTAGAAGCCCAAGACTGGCTGAAGGGAGGTGGTAGTGATAGCATGTGCTTAAGATGCACACATAGTCACTGCCACCTCCCGTCTCCACTAACATGTGCAGGGGATGGTTGACCATGACCTCATGGATGACGTCCATAATAAAACTCGTGTCCAGGCACCGCAGTAAATATTACCCATACCCGCACGTACACATACAAGTTAAAGAGCTGCTATCGTGTGGCCCCAAAGTCACTTTACTATATAATGACTTTGATTAAGTAACCATATGTCTTTTGTGGCCATCTTTCTATCCTACCGTCCATTATAGGTTTGACTATATTCATCTACATGACAGTTGAAAAAACTATACAAATCTATTGCACATTGAATTTGATCATTTAGTTCTTAGACCCTCTCTAGCAAATTTTTGCTCAGAGGTGTTCCAGAGTGCCCACATGGATTCTATTTTTACTCACAATTGTTCCAGAGTGCCCACATGAATTTTGTTTTTGTTCAGAAGTGTTCCAGAGTGCCCACATGGATTCTGTTTTTTGTTCAGAAGTGTTCCAGAGTGGCCACATTGATTCTGTTTTTGTTCAGATGTATTCCAGAGTGCCCACATGGATTCTGTTTTTGTTCAGAAGTGTTCCATAGTGCCCACATGGATTCTGTATTTGTTCGGAAGTGTTCTAGAGTGGCCACATGGATTCTGTTCTTGCTCAGAGTGCCAACATCGATTCTGTTTTTGTTCAGATGTGTTCCAGAGTGCCCACATGGATTCTATTTACATTTATACATTTGAAATTTACCAATCAGTTTGTGGCGAGAATCTGCATTTGATAAATTCCTCAGCTATCCGCTGACAGTTGATCAGTTTCAATTTGTCAACCATTACATGGTTTAAACGCTGCTGTGTCATTGCTGAGCGTAGCCATGTTTTAACCGGCTGAGATCACTAAAAGAACATCCTGCTTCTCAATAACTGACAGGCGAGATTAAGAACAGGCGAGGCAGCCTCTCCACTTGCGGAAACATTTTCCTGACTGAATGCGGCATGGTCTCTGTTTACTGTTTGTTTTATTACCATTCGTAGGTCATACAATGGCATATGGGAAAGGTATATACAGCATAAAAGATTATGACTATATTACATCATCACATTTACATCATCATTTGCAATATATAGTTATTATAGGCCTATATGTTCATATATTACGAATTAGATCATAATTCTGCCATCGTCATAATATTTGCATAATATTGTTTATATCATTTTGTCATCATCGTAATACCATTATCATATTCTCATCACTAACATCATCACATCATTATATTGTTTCATTTTACATCGGTATCTTAGTTGTATCATATCCTTATGCTGTCATTATCACTTTGCAACATTGTCTCCGTCCTAATACTATGTAATTTGATCAGCTTCAGTCACGTCAGCATTGTATCTGTGCCTCATTTACTTATCATAATGGTATCGTCATAGCATCCTCATCATAAAATCTTTTCATTTTCACATAATTTTGTTATTTGTGCATTGATGTTTTATCATTATATCGGCATCATCATTAATCATCATAAAAGTAATCAGTGCTGTCTCACACTGCCATTTACTCAAAGATGCCCCATTTCCCACCCACCTCCCCGCTATCCCATCTACCGGGATCCATGCTTGCGGCACAGTGGGAATTCAATTTTGCCTTCCATGCCCTATCTATTTCTAGTGTTTTAGCCAATAGATTATCTTAACGCATATTACATTAACAGAGATATATAGCGTAGTTTTCATTTCTACTAAATTTTATCAGCCTCTTCTTGACGAAACGGCATACTCTTTGTAAAAAAGACAGTTTAGTTGAGGCGAGTAGTTGACTGATTTTAAAATGGTTTGGTCTATTATAAAAGTATTTCGGTAGAGTTTCTTTTCGGGCATCATCCCTAATATTGACCTACGTGCATAATGTACATTTTCTCGCCGTCCTTGGGGTATTATTCCAGCACCCTGCTTCGAATACAACTCTATGTTCTTCCAGCGTTGCTGCACCGTGATGTGCATACCCCACGCTCCCAACCAACAGAAACAATAATAATGACTATGATGTAGTCTATGTTAAATGATCGGAACAATATCAGCAGCCAAATGTTACGATTTAGTCCTTGTTTGCATTTTATTAAAGTCCCCCCCCGCCCTTTCCCCCACCAAATGACGCCCACCATGGGTTGTTTGAGTTTGTAAAATCAGAATAATGTGATCAAATAGTTCAATCGCTAAGATGCAGGCAAGCCGCATCTGCGGCCGCCGCCGACGCCGTCTTCGTCGTCGTCGTCGTCATCGTCGTCGTCGTCGTCGTCGAGACGCGTCAAGCCTGTCTACATATCTGCCAGGTCAGGTTTAGGACCATACCAGATTCGGACTAGTAGCGGTCTGTATATCATTATTGATACAAGTTCTATATTTATTGCGGTTTTTTTTATCTGGGGCACTTATTTTGTCGAATTTTGGTTGTTGAAACTTGTTCCGCAACTTTATTTTCGTGTACGCCTGGTTGACACCGTGACAGGTGATTTAATGTCATTACCAGTGTCGTCGTTGAAGGGCGGAGACGCTTGAGTTGATAGTTTCAAGAGAGTCATCCGCAATGCGTGCTTTCATGGTTGACCTCTGAGTCATGCTATTGTAGTTCTCTACGCTGTATCTTGCTTGGCTCCATTACATCGGCTTTTATTTAAATTTATTCTAACAGCTAATTTCTTTTCAAAATCTCCATGTAATCAATGATTAATATTAGCTTATGTCGCTTTGTGAACGTGTAACTTAGACGTGTACTCATCAATAAGTGTCATATTATGAATTTCGACCTTGAGTGCTAAACTGTCAACGAATTTGAAACTAATTCGATTGGAGTAGTATCCTTCAGTCGAATGGAAGGATCCATTTTAGCTGTGCCCGTCCATTTCTGGCCAAGCTTCGCCTACGTTTTGCGCGTGTTGAGATCGATCTATATACTTGGAACCCTGAATTTTCAGAATCCAATTTCAAGATAATTATACAAGTAAGCTGTTGAATATTTTGAAACTAAGTTGATTGTGCAAAATTGTCGAAACCTTTCAATCAGAGGTTATAGGCGTATTAATAAATAGCTCAGCGACATAGCATAAGAAGCATCAACGGTAGAACGGTAGGGGTTTTAATTTTGTTCATCTGTGGACAGAATCTACCTTCTTGCTTTCTTTCTTACCAAACGCCGATATAGTTGTATATTATTGATAAATCATTTTACTAACTGTTGAATATTCTGAAACTAATTTAACTTGTGAATATGTTTAATTCCGTTTCTTTTTGTGCCCTTTTCAAGTGTACGAACTGTATGTCATTTATAAATCAGCAATTTAATGACTTTCGAATATTTTGAAACCACTTTGGCTGAAAATACTCACGTTACCTTATCTTTATTAAGTGTACGATTTGAGTCGCAATCTAATAGCTGACGAATATTTCGACCTTTCTCCTTGTGCTACTTTCGTATTTTTTTTTGTATTTTCTTTATTACACTCAGGCCGTGACAACGGCATATGAGGATTATTTGTACATTGACAATGGCGGTAGAAATACAATATTATTATTATTATTATTATTATTATTATTATTATTATTATTATTATTATTATTATTATTATCATACCATCTCCGCCGCGCTTCCGACGAGGGCTACGACAGTGGGATCGCTTACATAATAATGATAACAACAATAATCAATTTATTAACTATTTTGGGCCACTTGCCCCTGCAGTGTTTCAGGCAGTATTAAAGGAGAACTAACTTCATATAATAGTTGTTCAGCTGATCTAACACGTCATTGGTAAACTATACTATAATATTAAGCTTATTATCATGCCGCTAACGAAAGCTATTCAGGCTTGAGTAGTTTAAACGTTGGTACATTTCCAAAGCCTATGGTGGCTGTATGCCTTACTTTTCAACCAATCAGAAGGAAAAACTAGCGTGTCTGCCTTGGTCATATGCTCAGTCATAGCGGTGTCACATATAATTTGGCAATATGATATGAAAACAATCATACAAGTAAGCTGATGACTATTCTGAGACCAGTTTGACCGGAAGCTGTTACTGCCATAGGCAATGACAACTTCTAATCAAATTATCCCCAAAATATTCACCAAGATGATTTGCATAATACAGAATGTAATGCATTGCCACTTACATGACACCATACACTCTCGCTTGAGTAAACAAAATCACGGTGCTCACTGTTCAATGTTTACACCATGTTACAAAACAAATGATTGTGATACATGTAAGGGAATGTAACAGGATGTGAATGATATGGAATCCATAAACTATAATCTATCGTACAATCTATCGCATTTGAGATGAGATTAGCATCGCTTTAACAATGATGACGATGGATACTTGGGTTGATAGATAACTCGGGTGTATGATTGGGTGAGAAGATGGATGAATTAGTCTAGCTGTTTAATTTTTTTGATGCTAACAAGTATTTGGAGAGTTTGATAAGGAGCGGTTTATTGCATATTGCAAACAATCCTTTAGTTTTCTCGGTATTAGGGTTTTCTGTATAGAATCGTGGTATGAATTTCTGCCTTTGTCTATTGAATTTAGAGCATGAGAAAAGAAAATGCATCTCATCTTCTATGCAGTTGCATTCAGAACACAATCTTTCTGATCTGTCAATACCTAGCCATCTTTTGGATTCACTCGCTAGTTTGTGGTTAAGTGTTCGGAAATGACATAAGATAAGAGCTTCTCGGTACGGTAGGATTTTAAAATATTTCTCAAAAACTATATTCTCTTTGATCTGTTTATAGAATGTCAGACGTGACGATTGGTTTATGGTTGCTTTCCACTCATCGGTATATTGTTGTTCGAGGACTCTTTTTGTTTTGGTGATTACTTGTGCGGTGTTTATTTCCTCCTGGTAGAACAAGTCTGCCTGACCAGTTATTTCCAGAATGAATTTGATGGTTTTAATCCATTTGATTTCAATATTTCGTTCTCTTGAGAATTCTAATGCTAAGTAGTACAGTGTTGATGACAGTTTCCCATACCCAGCGTTTACCACCCCGCCCAGAACCTGACCATATTACATTTTATAGTTATATTGAGTGGCAGTCGGCCCAATTCGCCATATATCATGACATTTGGTGTGGATTTCTTAAGGTGTAATGCATTTTTAAAGAATTTTGTTTGGCAAGTTTCTATCTGGCGATCATTTTCGAATCCCCACACTTCCGAGGTTTGTGGTTAAGTGTTCGGACAGTAAGATAGGTGTTATCATTGTGTCGAATAAATAATTTTGTAAGTCTTTTGGGATGTCATGCTCTTTTATTTTACTTAGTAAAGAGAAAGTGGCTTTGGTTGCCTGTTTAACGTTCCGAGTCCTACAGCTAACAAAGCTTCCGTTTTGTCTGAGACAGACACATAAATAAATAAATTCATCCACAGTCTCGATAGGGTGCTCTCCAATTTTAAAATGTAATTCTGTCCGCTGCTTACGTTTGGAAATTATCATGACTTTAGTTTGTGCTGTGTTCGAATGTACGAATTGCATTTTGTTGATAAATTTGTAACGAAAACAATCATGTATATAAAATCTACGGTCATGAAATATATTGTCAACTGTATTGCCTCATATGCCTATACAAGGCCTTAGTGTAATAAAACGAACTTGAAAGGTGATCTTGACCCTTTGACCTAGATCCCAATTCTTTCTAGCCAGCCATGTCACAGTATGAATGGATGCGCTAAATCTGGTGACTCTACGTTCTTGCATGTCGTGATATGCTGTGGACAAACAAACAAACGAACGAGCGAACGAACGAACAATGTCGTGCGTAAGTATATAGGACCGAGTGAACACATTTCAATATGCAGCCATGTGTAATAAATGGGCGCTATCTTGTCACATGCTCCGAGCATTCTAGTTGATGTTTAACCCCTTCACGGCAAAGCCGTCCTTAAGTTGTTGAGGAATGTCCATTTGCATGCCAAGAGAGTACTATTTTTGAAAGTTTACCACTGGAATGACTGGCTCGATAACAGAGCCAGTCATTCCAGTGGTAACATTTAAAAAATAGTCTTCTCTTGGTCTGCAAATTGACATTCAACAAGTACATGTTTTGATATTCTTGAACAAATTTCTCCATTAACGGGTTAAATCAGGGTTGACAATACAGTTTTCATCGATTCAATCCTGTAGCATCTTAATTTAATAAACTGGTTCAACCGCTGAATAATCGAATATGGAATTAATTAGAAATTGTTGATCTGTTAAATATTTATGAATTAAACGGCTGAGTCTAACGCGAGATACTAGAAGCTCAATTAACCTAGCGTTCCGCATGACCGAACACGTAAGATGGATTGGGTTGCAAAATGGACCGCGTCGCAACCTACCGCGTTCAGGCAGGGTTATATAATAGTGTAGGTTATCTAGCTTAGCATTATACGTATATTATAATGGACCTTTCCAGTTTATCCATCCATCATATGACGTCATAATCAACGGACCTTTCCAGTTTTAGCCATGCCCCGCCCGTCACTAGTTAAGCTCCATCCACACTTTGCCGTGTTGGGATCGATTGATCCGCGAATGCCCTGAATATCAATTTCCAGAAAACTATACAGGTAAGCTGTTGAATATTTTAAAACTAATTAGACTGGGTGCTGTTGCTGCTCTGGCAGCAACCGCGCCCAGTCAAATTAGTTTCAAAATATTCAACAGAAGATGTATTAAAGAGTAAAGACATACAATTCGTCCAACAACGCATAGTCCGTCTTCAATTACGCGTCCGTGACGTACTTATCTACGTCATTCATGACGTCATAATGATGCCATTGATTGTGATGTCATTACACACGTCACATAGTTGGTTATGACGTCTTATGATGGATGGATAAAGTAGACAGGTCCATTACGTGCCATGTAGGATGGCGTTATAATCAATGATGTCCTGAATGGCGTGGATAAGATCGTCACGAGCGCTTATTTGATGACGAACTAAGCGTTGTTGTACGAATTCTATGGCTTTACTATTTAAGAAATATGCTGGTGACTATTTTGAAACTTGTTTGACTGTGCGTTGTAAGCAGCAACATCACCCAGTTAAATTATTTTGAAAATATTCAACAGCTTACCTGTATAATAGGTAAGCTGTTGAATATCTTGAAGATAACTTTACTGGAACATGTTGATGCCATGAGCAGCAACTTTATTTCCTAGTATCAGTGATATTTATTTTGTAAATTTACCACTGGGACGACTGCCTTGCTTATCTAGGCAGTCATTTCAGTGATAAATTTTCAAAAATACGCCTGTGGCCTAAGCCTGCAAAATATATATTCACTGGGCCAAGCGTGTGATTTTCTTGATCAATCTTGACAGTTATTTTACAGGTTAACCCATGCTATATCTGTAGCTGTGATATTTACCACATGCTATTATTCTAAAAAATATACTTGTTAGCAATGATAGTTTTGTGTGATAGTTATTGCTAAATAAAATTAACCCATTAATCCTCAATTTGAATAATATTTCAGGAATACTTCAACTTTCACATAGTAAATGTCCAGTTGCAAACCATGAAATTATTATTTTAAATTCTTTATTGTAATGACTGTCGCGGCTATCAACTTGACAAGCCACTCATACCAGTGGTAAATAAAAAAAGAATCTGTTGGTCACTACTACTACTACTACTACTACTGCTGCTGCTGCTGCTGCTGCTGCTGCTGCTGCTGCTGCTGCTGCTGCTGCTGCTGCTGCTGCTGCTGCTGCTGCTGCTGCTGCTGCTGCTGCTGCTGCTGCTACTACTACTACTACTGCTACTGCTGCTGCTGCTGCTGCTGCTACTGCTGCTGCTGCTGCTGCTGCTGCTGCTGCTGCTGCTGCTGCTGCTGCTGCTGCTACTACTACTACTACTACTACTACTACTACTACTACTACTACAACTACTACTACTACTACTACTACTACTACTGCTACTACTACTACTGCTGCTACTGCTGCTACTACTACTACTACTACTACTACTACTACTACTACTACTACTACTACTACTACTACTACTACAACTACTACTACTACTACTACTACTACTACTACTACTACTACTACAACTACTACTACTACTACTACTACTACTACTACTACTACTATTACTACTACTGCTACTACTACTACTACTACTACTACTACTACTACTACTACTACTACCGATACCCCTACCACTTTAATAATAATAATAATAATAATAATAATAATAATAATAATAATAATAATAATAATAATAATAATAATGATAATAATAATAATAATAATAATAATAATAATAATAATAATAATAATAATAATAATGGCCTACCGCCTACAATAGTATAAATAACCTTTCCCTCATATGCTATATATATATATATATATATATATATATATATGTATATTATATATCAATATGTAAATTATAGGTTTGTTAAATAGCCTGAGTGAATAAAGGAAACTGAAACTGAAACTGGACATTTCTCAAGACACTGCCCTGGCACCTTTTTGTTTAACCTCAGTGTTAAAAGGTTAAGTGTATTAAAAAACCCAAAAGTTGAATTGTAAAGAAAGTCAAAACATGCAGTGCATTATGGGTTAACAGCTTAGGACATCATTGCTCAGCAATTATGCGCGAGCCCAGGTCAATTCACATAAGTGTGCTGATAAAGATTAAAGCACAATTCCATTGACAAAAAGTTAAACCAATAACCATTTTGCTATCGCAGTCAAATTTAAATATGTTGAGGAATAACTAGTGTAGCGGATAGCTGTTGGATATTTTGAAACTAATTTGACTGGAAAAAGCTATTGCTGCCATTAGAAGCAACAACTTTCATCAATAAAATTTGCCTTTAAAATATTCAGCAGATTAAATCTGCTCGGATTGAATTTGTCATTGAAACATATGAAACTAACACATTATTTTCAAAATATTTAAATTCTTGTTTTAAACGAACGGTACATCAAAGTTGCTGAATATATTGAACCTAATTTCACTGACAATTGTTTATGCCTATATGGTAGCAATGGCTTTCAGTCAAATTAGTTTCAAAACATTTAACCAATTATTTCTTACGATTAAATTAATATATGTGTCTTATCTGGCCTGCGTGATTGAAAGGATTAAAGGAAGAAATGTACATGCACGTCTACACGTATGAACATTTCTTATGTGGTGAAAGCATCTTATTATTTTGGAAACACGTTGAATGAAATTACTTATTGTATATGACAGCAACAAAATTCAGTTTCAAATTTTTCTGCAGCTTTATATTGAGCTTCAAATCATAAACAAATGGATTCAGTTTTGTCAGTATATTATATCAGAGGTTATAGTGGTATCTTGTTTCTATTATATATCTCAAATTGACTACATACAGGCTTTTTATAATGGCAAGTTTAACTGTAATTGTAACTGGGGAAGAGATTGGAATTATATATATATATATATATATATATATATATATATATATATATATATATATATATATATATATATATATATATATATATATATATATATATATATATATATATATATATATATATATATATATATATATATATATATATATATATACATATATATATATATATATATATATATATATATATATATATATATATATATATATATATATATATATATATATATATATATATATATATATATATATATATATATATATATATATATATATATATATATATATATATATATATATATATATATATATATATATATATATATATATATATATATATAGCGATGCCACGACGGCGTATACATCCAAGAAGCTTAACATTCTCTTCCCCAACCGGCTCTCCCTCTCTCCCTCCCTTCCTCCCTCCCACCTCACTCCATCCCTCCCACCTCACTCCCACCCCACCCCCTCTGCTGCCTCTCTTCCCCCTCTCTCTCGGTCAGCTCGGTCGGTCGGTTGGCTCTGTCTGTCTGTCTGTCTGTCTGGCTGGCTGGCTGGCTGGCTGGCTGGCTGGCTGGCTGGCTGGCTGGCTGGCTGGCTGTCTGTTTGTTCCTCGATTTCACTTTCTCATCTCCTTTCTCCTATTCATCTCCTTCCCCACCCACCCCTCTCACGCTCACTCTCTCACTCTCTCACACTCAATCGCTCTTTCTGTCTCTCAATCGCTCAAACTATATCTATCCATCGCTCAATTTCTCGCACAGGCACATGCACGCGCGCACTCTCACACTCACGCACCCACGCATGCACACACGCGGTCACGCTCGCGCACATACGCACGCACGCACGCACACGAGCAGATTTATACATATATGATAAGCACCCAAAGGTACCATAAAATTATACCTGATTATTCTATTGATAAATTTAAAGGAATTTTGATGAAGTATTTCACGTAAGATTAGCGCCACCAATAAACAAACTTGTGTAAAAAGAATGAAAGTAAATCTAACCAGATGACGCAGTTATTATGCTCTTGTGCGGCAAAGCGTGTTTGACATCGTTAACGTCGCTGATGCGTGACGATTTTACGAATAATATTGCAAAACATCATAAGCGGATCCCAACATCCACGGGAAATATGCCGTCATTTTGATGCCGATGCAGGCAGTATTAAATATCTTGATTCTATGTATTGATTAGTTTGTTTACCATGAAGCCTGTATACGTCAGACAGCTCCATCCTTTAACACGAAATGTCAATTTACGCTTGTCAGCGATATTGAGAATATGTATTTTTGTGGCATTTTACTGAGTTTTCGATCATTAATTACCTTAATATGTTGGAACTCACCTTTCCGACATTGACGTCATTACAGCGGGATATCGCTAAATCAACGCTCAGAGCACCGCAGCTGGCTGGTAAAGTGAAAAGAACAAGCAGCGTCCCCGCATTGAGTTACTATTGCGCTAAAATACACTGCAATTTAAACCGTTCCTATGATAAAGTAAAATCACAATATTATTGACGTCATACATCACTGGAAAGCGCATCTTATTGCTTAAACACTAATGTATTATTCTCTTATTTTTTTGCGCATGTAAAATACACCTATATATATATACCTTTAGATTCATTAACTCAAGGGGACAAGAGGGGTTATTTTAAAATTACAATTAAAAGTATTGAATTTTACAAAACTATGAAAACTAATACAGATATGTATAAAAAATTGGCTTTCCATCGATGTATGACTTTTACACTTGGCTCTGTCCACACTGGGTGGCGGAATTGTCAACACGTAAAATGGATTGTATCGCAGCTCATCCGAGACGGTTGGACAGAATTCAACCAAATTTGACACGTGAGTTACCCATATGATTGCCGAATGCAAGAGGACATTTCATTTGACTACGTCACCCGGGGTGACGACGGGTCAGTGTGTCAAATTTTAATGTGCGGAAATTGATTGTAACGCAACGCCTCCAAATCCGTAGCTCCAAATCCGTTGGACGGAATTAAATTAAATTTTGGCATGAGAGTTACCGTACCCATATCATAGCGGAGTGCACGAGCCCAATTACATCTAGTCTGCCCAATGGGCTGTGAGGGGGAATGAAAATATCAAGAAATTGATTGTAATGCATCTCCTCCGAAACAGTTACATGGAATTCAACTAAATTTGGTTTGTTAGTTACCCATATGATTGTGGAGTGCAGGAGGTCATTTACACTTGGCTCCGCCCCAAGGGGTGGGGTGGGGTGGGGGTGGGCTGGGGGTGGGCTGGGGGGGGGGGGCGGGGCGGGGGGGGGATACTAAAAAAGATCACGAAATTGATTGCAATGCAACTCATCCGAAACCGTTGGACAGAAATAAAGCAAATTCGGTATACGAGGTATGCCTATGATTGCGGAATGAAAGTGGACACTGCTGTGCCACCATGGGTGATGGTGGGATGTGGTAAAATGTTCAAGAAATCGATTGTTATGCAACTCCTCCGAAACCGTTGAACAGAATTCAACCAAATTTGTTATGTGTGTTATCCATACGATTGCATAGTGCAAGAGGACATGTGACTGTGACATAGAGACACTAGAGCTTACACTTATTTACAGGACTATTTACACTATCAGAGCATATTTACAACTGAGGCCCACACCTCACCCCAACCCGACCCCACCACACCCACTCCCACCCCAACCCCAACCCAGATACGGGGCCTGACACTCACGGCAAGGCATAATACGAGACGGGACCGACGGCTTTACGTCCCATCCTAGGGACGTGCCATGTGAATGCCGTATAGAATGGCGCAAGCTTTACACTGTGATCATATGTCTGAACGCGGGATCAGAATTCAGTCAGGTCTGCACCTCCATAGGAACGAGCCTTCCGCAGTAGGGTTTGCTTAGTATAAAGTACATTTGGTACTGCTGTTGCAGTCTTAGAGCCTTTTTGGGATTTGCGATCAGTAATGTGTCCTATTCATGTTGTCGTAGTGAGTGGGGTTAGTTGGCAGCTTATATCCTTCAAGTGGGCGAGCAGCCTACTTGGAAAGTGTTCGGTCTTTAAATACGTACAAGAGCGTACAAGGGCGGTGTGTGCGGCTTGTACAATATGATTGGTTAACATTGTAATAAATAATGGTGCGGTTAATTCGAATGTAAATTGATCACGGTAACACAGTCTAGCGGTATGGTATAAATATATAAAAAAACCCAGTGGCTTGTACAAAAGGAAAAACAAATTCGTTTAATGATATCAAATGATAACAAAAAGGTGTCCAAAAGTTCTTGACGAGGACACAACTGATTCTTCCGGAAAACTTCCGTTTATAAATACTTTGCAAGTAGTCTGATGAAAGTTAAGGACAGCGGTCAGCGATCCACACATATAACGCTTAACAATTAGTATTTACTATTTAATATTAACGGCCGTTTCACAGTTCAGCGGATCAACAGTTCTCTGTTTTCGTCCTCTCAGCGGTAGATTGCTTCCTTGAGTGCGCGGCCTCGAAATGTGGTTTATTTCTTTCTTGTGGGCCTGCTCCAGCGATTACTGAGTCAGGTTGTTCAAAGCTGCCTAAGCAGTTATTTTTTCGCTCGGCCATTGGAGGGTTTTTGGGGCGGGTATCCGAGCCGATGACAAACAAGCACATAATTATAATAACAACGATGGTGAACTAACAGTACTCTGCATACAGAGAGAAAAAAAAATATTCGCATTATCGCTGTATAATAAACGTTGCCATGGTCTGCTATGCCATCATATAAGTTTATGTAAGATGCAGAAACTATAATGTATTGTAAATACTTCACCACTGCCACATCTGTTTAATGATACTCCCCATATATCATTTGTATGATCTTGGTGTTATAAAATACATATCCATCCATCCATCCATCCATCCATCCATCCATCCATCCATCCATCCATCCATCCATCCATCCATCCATCCATCCATCCATCCATCCATCCATCCATCCATCCATCCATCCATCCATCCATCCATCCATCCATCCATCCATCCATCCATCCATCCATCCATCCATCCATCCATCCATCCATCCATCCATCCATCCATCCATCCATCCATCCATCCATCCATCCATCCATCCATCCATCCATCCATCCATCCATCCATCCATCCATCCATCCATCCATCCATCCATCCATCCATCCATCCATCCATCCATCCATCCATCCATCCATCCATCCATCCATCCATCCATCCATCCATCCATCCATCCATCCATCCATCCATCCATCCATCCATCCATCCATCCATCCATCCATCCATCCATCCATCCATCCATCCATCCATCCATCCATCCATCCATCCATCCATCCATCCATCCATCCATCCATCCATCCATCCATCCATCCATCCATCCATCCATCCATCCATCCATCCATCCATCCATCCATCCATCCATCCATCCATCCATCCATCCATCCATCCATCCATCCATCCATCCATCCATCCATCCATCCATCCATCCATCCATCCATCCATCCATCCATCCATCCATCCATCCATCCATCCATCCATCCATCCATCCATCCATCCATCCATCCATCCATCCATCCATCCATCCATCCATCCATCCATCCATCCATCCATCC
>CM067374.1:84832283-84834783 GCA_034401795.1 Chaetoderma sp. LZ-2023a | reverse complement strand
TGACACAAGTAATCTGTACATTCTCTTACAAACGTGTTGCATCACCTTTTAGGTGCGCTGTGCGTACGGCCGATGGACTGACCTAACCATAAATCAATATTTCCTTTAACGCAGTTGACGAGAATCCGGAGAGTAGAGAATAATTAGTGCAGCATTTGTTTCAGCGATCTACATTCATCAACATATTATACGACAATGTAGGTTGTCTTTACCTTATATATCTGTAACGCGCCAATAACTAATTTGGCCCGTTTGTAAACAGCGCAGGTCCATGTAACAATTTGTTATCGGCGCGCCCGTTTCTAAACGGCGCAATCACATATGGCAGTTTGTTACCTGCGCGCCCGTTTGTAAACGGTGCATGCTCATATGAAAATTTGTTATCGGCGCCCGTTTGTAAACGGCGCACTGCCCATATGTCAAAATAAAACTTGCGCCAATAAGGAATGTGCATAGAATTGTGATTTCTACCGCTACCCTCGGACATCAAGGATTAATTTTCAGATACTGGGGTAATTTATTTGATATGTCTTACTGAAAGAAACACTGTGTACCAAACAAGGTGGTGGTCGTTCGCTGAATCACTGTAGGGCCTATGATATGCGTGGGGAATCACTGAACGAGGTGTGACGCACATATTGTTGGAATGAAAGTGCGGTTTTAAAGTGTGCATAAATAAGTGCTGTTGAGTTTTCCAAAATAATCTCTTGCTCTGCAAATGGATATTTTGTATGAGACGATTTAAAATTTCTTTTATAAAGGTGAGTATTATTTAGTGTTTATGAATTTATCCTTTAACACGCGAATTGTACTTAATGTTAGTCACTTTATTTGACCGTTGCCCTTGACCTTCTAATTAATCACTTTGCTCCTTAAGTACAGACGGACATAATGCGTAATCACAAAACAATGGATTAATCAGCGGCTTTAATCAGTTTAATTGTCTGATGTATGTATGATTACTGTATTCTGCGGCTGTAGTAGTAGAAACACCCTACAGCTGCAATCAGTCCTTCTTCGCTCTTGCCCACTGTGTCTTGTCCTCAGCCGAAATCCCTAGCTTCCTCAAGTCCATTCTTGACTTGAGTGTACCTAGTCCTGCTTTCTTGAGGTCACCTCGTAGCACACTTAGCAGATTTATGCAATGACGTCCTCTCCTGGCTCTGTATTTGCTGGCTCCGAGTAGGGCGAATTCCAAGGATCTCTGTCCTGGTGTGTCTTCTGGCATCCTAGTACATGCCCAAACATTGACCATCTTTCCTGGGCGACTTGTACAGACAGCGGCGACGCATTGCACATCTTGTATAGAGCATCGTTGGAAATTATGCTGTCTGGCCATCAGTGTCCAGTGATGGTGCGTAGGTATTTGTGGTGACAGGTGTCGTGTTTGTCTAGAGCTGCCTTTGGAGCTGCCCAGCTGTTACAGTTATACATCATCAAGGATGCGCAGGTTGCATTGTATAAACGTAGTCTTTTTATCAAGGGCATCTTTGATCTACGAATACATAGCATCTAGAAACTCTGGAAAGCTATGTCCCCCAAAATGCACCGTGCAGCAATGTCAGCAGTACTGCAAAGCAGTGAGCCCATGATTTTACGTTTCCTCCATGGTTTGCTGTCACGGAGTGGATCATCATTTTCTTTGGTTTCATCCTTTGTAGATAGATATATGTGGAGGAACTATGTTTTAGATTTCATTCATAAAGAGATTCTCAATTTTTAGTTTGCTTGCAGCTATTGGAAGAAGTTCGTCAATGGGTTTCCTTTCCTCGTCTATAAAGTCCACATCGTCGGCATATTCCATCTCTAGCGCCATGCCCAGTATTGACACGGGGGTGGGGCGAAGGTTTGGTCTTGTCGAATTTTCCCGCACATATTTCAATGCAGCGGTAAATTTTCAGATGAAAAGCACAGGGGATAGACCATCTCCATGTGGGTAGCCGATTGATATCTCAAACTCTACATACTTCACTGACTTGACTCGTACTTTCAGTTTGGTGTCTGCAAGCAGTAGTCTCACTAGTCGTAGCTCATCTTCATTGTAACTGGACTGGCGTAGTACATCTAGGATCTTTGAGCGCTTAATTGTGTCGAAGGTTCGTGACATGTCAATGCCCATTTTGTGGAAATTTCGGTGTTTGGACATGACTACTGACACAAGCATGCATTGAGCCAATACAATGTCTGCGCAGCTTTGTTCACGTTTGAAGCCATTTTGACATGATCCGGTGAAGAGGGCAGGTGGCTGTTTGGGCTTGGATATCACGCTACGGGTGCCTTGGCCTACAGCTGATGTATACACAATCATATACACCCTCATTCTTTTTCTGATGCATACAGAATTATTGAGTAACCGACTGACGGAATGAGTGAATGAACGAACAGACGGATTGACAGGCGAACAAATACATTAGCAACACACGCATATGGACATAGGTGTCTGAACAACTGAATGGATTGGTGAAATGATCTGTAAGACAGAGTTAATGAATGGATGGAG
>CM067374.1:84732283-84827283 GCA_034401795.1 Chaetoderma sp. LZ-2023a | reverse complement strand
ATTATGACATCATACGATTCATGAATAAACTAGGAAGGTCTATTTAGCGTCCATGGTGAACCTAGGTACGTCATTCATGACGTAATTGAATATGACGTCATCCTGTACGTTACATAGTTGATCACGACGGTATATGATTGATGGTTAAACTAGAATCATCCATTACCTTGAGAATGGGAATAGGAATACGTTCAAAGAATTCAAACTGATCCAGCACTCGCAAAACGTGGGTGTGGCTTAACTAGAAATGGGCGTAGGGGCATAGCCATAATGGATCCCTCTATAAGATACAGCTATCTGGTTCTATATGTGGCTCACTATTACAATACAACTGTGAGATGCTTCCAAGGCCCGTCTGAACAAACCTGATGCTTTGCATCGCAACCACTTGCAAGCCATCACGAATCACCGCTGCCCACAAGTCTATTTTCACCTCAGCACGGTTCCACAATCTGTGAAGGTAAACAACAATGCAACAACGATGTTCAATGTGTGGCCATCGTCTTCGAATACATCTGCTCAAAAAGCCTAATAAGCGTGTTAATGTCTGCCATCACAGCTAAGCGCAATCTAAGACAGCTAAAGCCGAAAAAGAACATAGATGAGTTCAGGATGCTCGCAATGGACAAGACACTGGTCGTTGGTAGCAGCAGCAGCAGCAGCCCATCGCCACCGCCGCCGCCACCACCACCACCGCCACCATCACCATCACCACCACCACCACACAGTTTTGTACATTATTAAAAGAAGTTTTACGGATATGATTTCAAGTTATTCCACTATTGATTTTGGTCGGTCAGTTGGTCGTTCGGTCAGTCGGTCACTCGGTTAGTTGGTCAGTCGATCTGTCTGTTCACAGGTCAAGGTCACGACGACCAAATTAATTAAAAAATATTACATTGTTACAATCCTTATTTTCCAGGCATAAAAAACCCCGCATCATCATCATCGGCAAAATCTGTCATTTTTTGGGAAGGTGGGGAGAGAAGGGGATGGGGGGGGGGGGGCAGAGATTTGTAAACTTGTCATTTATTATTAATAAATGAGCACGCAAAATGTTGTTTGTTGGTTCCTCTTCAATTTCAAGTACGTTTTTTTTGGCAAATCAGTTGGATCAATAAGCCAACCGAGGTCAAACGCTCACCAATTGTGGTCGTTGCTTAAATGGACCTTTCCGAGTAATGACATCATATGACATCATAATCAGCTAAGCTGTGTGTAGGATGACATCATAATCATTACCTCATAAAAGATTATATTAGGCACGTCTTTGACTCGTAATAGTCCGACACGTTGTACGAATTGTATGTATGTATGTATGTATGTATGTATGTATGTATGTATGTAATATTGTAAACGCACCGGCTCAGAATTTTCAAAATTGAAAAAAATTGAAAATATTTTTGCTTATTTTATCACCTGAGATTGTCAATTTTGTTTAATAGATGCCATATGGCCTGATTAGTATACAATGATAAATCATTGATTGATGTTTTGAACACTTATTTGAGTTTCGCTTTTACCAAGATGTCGCGCAGATTAGGATTTTTCTTAAATGCAATTACTGGACGCTTGTTGAATGGTTGTTTTAAATTGTCCTGTAATTTGTGATACTCATCCTTTAGGATTTTCGCAATTTCAACATTTTTCCGATTGTATGTGAGAGTAAATGGGATAATCTCACGTTGATCCGAGAGGCATGGGTCCGAATTTATGCCCCTTGGCCATTGTGTTTCGAGTTCTTTAATCCAAAACGATTCTCTTAGTGATCTTTGTTTATCAGTTTCCTCTGTTGTGTCTGAAAGAGGTAGCTGTTCGATGGGCATAATTTCAAAGTCACGGGTGACTAAATGATCAGGAAGATTAAAATGTTCAGCCACATGTGTGTCTTCCTCTAGTCTAATATCTGAAAGGTGTCTGGTTGCTCGGCATCTTAGTCGATTTTTTGTTTCGCCAACATACTGCTTTTGACACAATTTGCATGAAATTAAGTAAATGACATTTTCAGAATCGCAATCTAATTTCGACTGAATTTGAAATTTGCTTTTGTTTTGAAAGCTCGTGAATGTACTCTGGGAAGGAAGAAATTTATCCAATTTACACCTTTTCTTTTCACATTTCCGAGATTCTCCTTCACCAATAATCGGACGATTATGACAAATTTTGGTAGGCCGAGAATTTCTGGCATTATCTGGAATGATTTCCAAATTATGCAAAGTTTCAGACTTTATTTTGCGCAGGAACCGAGAAGAGTACCCTCTCGGTTTGAGGGCTTTGAATAAGGTCGAACATGATGATTCAAAGTTTTTCTTATCACTCGAATTTCTATGAAAACGGATTATTTGTGATTTTACAAGTCCCTTGAAAGTATGCGGAGGATGGAATGATTTCTTGTGTAGTAGTTGATGCGAGTCGGTTGGCTTAAAATAAACTTTGTAGTCTAAGTAACCAGTTGTTTCATACTTTATACCTTTGTATAAAGTTACATCTAGGAAATCTACGGACAGCTCATCGATTTGAGCTTTTAGTTTGATATTCGGATCATGATTATTCAGAATGGCCAGAAATTCGGTAAATGCTTCCTTACTATGTTGCCAGATCATGAAAATATCATCGAGGTACCTGCGGTAAATGAGCGGCTGATTTGGACAGTTTTCGAGTGCTTCCTTTTGTATGTAATATTGTAAACGCACCGGCTCAGAATTTTCAAAATTGAAAAAAATTGAAAATATTTTTGCTTATTTTATCACCTATGTATGTATGTATTTTATCACCTGAGATTGTCAATTTTGTATGTATGTATGTATGTATGTATGTATGTATGTATGTATGTATGTATGTATGTATGTATGTATGTATGTATGTATGTATGTATGTATGTATGTAATATTGTAAACGCACCGGCTCAGAATTTTCAAAATTGAAAAAATTGAAAATATTTTTGCTTATTTTATCACCTGAGATTGTCAATTTTGTTTAAGAGATGCCATATGGCCTGATTAGTATACAATGATAAATCATTGATTGATGTTTTGAACACTTATTTGAGTTTCGCTTTTACCAAGATGTCGCGTAGATTAGGATTTTTCTTAAATGCAATTACCGGACGCTTGTTGAATGGTTGTTTTAAATTGTCCTGTAATTTGTGATACTCATCCTTTAGGATTTTCGCAATTTCAACATTTTTCCGATTGTATGTGAGAGTAAATGGGATAATCTCACGTTGATCAGAGAGGCCTGGGTCCGAATTTATGCCCCTTGGCCATTGTGTTTGGAGTTCTTTAATCCAAAATGATTCTCTCAGTTTTCTTTGTCTATCAGCTTCCTCTATTGTGTCTGAAAGAGGTAGCTGTTCGATAGGCATAATTTCAAAGTCACGAGTGACTAAATGATCAGGAAGATTAAAATGTTCAGCCACATGTGTGTCTTCCTCTAGTCTAATATCTGAAAGGTGTCTAGTTGCTCGGCATCTTAGTCGATTTTTCGTTTCGCCAACATACTGCTTTTGACACAATTTGCATGAAATTAAGTAAATGACATTTTCAGAATCGCAATCTAATTTCGACTGAATTTGAAATTTGCTTTTGTTTTGAAAGCTCATGAATGTACTCTGGGAGGGAAGAAATTTATCCAATTTACACCTTTTCTTTTTACATTTCCGAGATTCTCCATCACCAATAATCGGACGATTATGACAAATTTTGGTAGGCCGAGAATTTCTGGCATTATCCGGAATGATTTCCAAATTATGCAAAGTTTCAGACTTTATTTTACGCAGGAACCGAGAAGAGTACCCTCTCGGTTTGAGGGCTTTGAATAAGGTCGAACATGATGATTCAAAGTTTTTCTTATCACTTGAATTTCTATGAAAACGGATTATTTGTGATTTTACAAGTCCCTTGAAAGTATGCGGTGGATGGAATGATTGCTTGTGCAGTAGTTGATGCGAGTCGGTTGGCTTAAAATAAACTTTGTAGTCTAGGTAACCAGTTGTTTCATACTTTATACCTTTGTATAAAGTTACATCCAGGAAATCTACGGACAGCTCATCAATTTGAGCTTTTAGCTTGATATTCGGATCATGATTATTCAGAATGGCCAGAAATTCGGTAAATGCTTCCTTACTATGTTGCCAGATCATAAAAATATCATCGAGGTACCTGCGGTAAATGAGCGGCTGATTTGGACAGTTTTCGAGTGCTTCCTTTTCCCACTCTGCCATGTAAAGGTTAGCGAAACCTGGGCTGAAACGCTTACCCATTGCACAGCCACAAATTTGTTGGAAAATTTCACCAGCAAATTCAAAGTCATTGCCCTTCAGACTAAGCTCTAATAGAGCTATTACTTCTCTGTCGGGCCTGTTTGTGTCAGGATAGTCGGCAAACGCTCTACGAATTGAATTTAGACCCTTTTCGATGTCAATGTTTGTGTACATAGCATCGACGTCCATTGTAATTAAGAATGAATTTGGAGGGACCGAGATCTTAGAGACCTGGGCTAGAAAGTCTTCAGTGTTTTTCAGATAGCTAAAATGTCTATTTGCAATTGGCTGAAGATGGTAGTCGATAAATTCACTAATCCTATATGATTCCGAACCACAATCTGAAATAATGGGTCGCCCTGGTGGTGTCATTGGGTCGGTCCACGAGTCAATAGACTTATGGATTTTAGGAAGAAGATAAAATGTACGTGGTTTCGAATCATCTTTTGCAAAGAGATATTTAAATTGCTTTTCAGTTATCTTCTTGTTATCAACCATTTTTTGGAGAATTTCGTTAAATTTGCTACAGTTATTTTGCCAAAGTGGTTCCTTTAGCTTTTGGTAATGTTTCGGATTACTAAGCTGTCTATGTGCTTCTTTGATATAGTTATTTTTATCCATTATTACAATAGCTGATCCTTTATCCGCAGGTTTAATAACAATTTCATTATTTTTAGATAACCCTTGTAGGGCCTGGCGCTGCTCATAAGATAAATTTTGCTGATCATTTGGAAATGTTGTATTTTTAATACGCTCTGAGTAGAGGTTTATACTTTTACCGATTGCTGGGTCAACCAGGTTCAAATTTGGTGCCCAGCCTGTTTTCTCAATGAATGGTGGAATGTTGCCATTCGAGTTTCGAAAAAAATCTGCCAATTTGATGCGGTGACCAAATTCAGCAGTTTCAATAAGGCCATTTTCTAAATCTGCATCCAAACCAATTTTGGGTTTCGGAGTTGGTACAAAGGTTAAACCAAAATTAAGCAGCGATTTTCGCTTTCGCTTAACTGAGAACCAGCTAGGTTGACAATATTACTGCCTAGTCCAATTTCTGGGTGGCAACTACCTTGACCCGAATCTAGTTTAAATTTGAGATAAATGTTTTAACAGTCTGAGCTTTGACCTGGCTTCTGTTGTTTTCTATTTCAGCAGGCTGTTTACTATGCCTAGATATCGAATCTGTATCCGGCCCATTACCCTAATTTTAATATGTCCCCTGAGGACTGGTGGCGTTCCTGGAAAATATACAACTCTGGAGGATGACGAACAACCCATTTATAATCATGCTGGATATCAAGCTGACGGTGATGTATCAAGTTCCAGGTATAAACGAATGGGAGAACTGTCACTAAATTATGATTTGAAATCGCTAGCTCGTCTGTTCGTCACGCAGAGGCAACGCGGCTACCAGAACAACATTAGGTCACGTTTGATGGAGATTGGAAACCGGTCTGACATGCATAGTCGTGAGGGGATATATATACAAGATGAGACTGGATCTGATATCAGTATCAATATCAATATAGCAAAAGATATGTCAAATATTTTGAATGAAGACGTCATGTATAATGGTTCATCAGAGGATGAATATTCACATGCGTCAAATGTGGCAACTCTGGAGAAAGCACATGGTGGGGACATGACCGATCACCTTCCTAATAGGAAATCCATACTTGACAACATACTACCATTCTCAAAACTCCTGCAGACTCGCTTGCACGCTGCTATCAAAGCGCGATGGACTCGTTAAAAGCGTCGCTCGGAACAGTGGCTCTGCAGGCGCTGGAGACGTCGTCAACGGCTGTCCATCAGGGGAGCCCTGCCCGCCATCGCTGACATGTTAGACAGAAACATTTCCATGGAAGAAATTGCTTTAAACAGAGCCTATTTGCGAGGTGAAGTTACGCGCACCGTATCACGTTATCGGTTATTAGAGAGAGAGCGCGAGGAAGGGGAGGGAGGGAGAGGGAGGGAGGGAGGGAGGAAGGGAGAGAGAGAGAGAGAGAAGGAGAGAGAGAGAGGGAGGGAGGGAGAGAGAGATAGAGAGAGAGAGAGGGAGGGAGGGAGGGAGGGAGGGAGGGAGGGAGGGAGAGAGAGAAAGAGAGAGAGAGAGGGAGGGAGGGAGGGAGGGAGGGAGAGAGGGAGGGAGGGAGGGAGAGAGAGAGAGAGAGGAGAGAGAAGAGAGAGAGAGAGAGAGAGAGAGAGAGAGAGAGAGAGAGAGAGAGAGAGTAGAGGAAAAGAGGGGGTGGCGATGGAGGGATTGAATGGAGGGAGGGAGGGAGAAATGTAGGCGGAGAAGGAAGGAGAGAGGCGGGCTGGCTGGCAGGCGGGCGGGTGGACAGATGGATAGACAGACGGACGGACAGCAAGACAGACGGCCAGACGGATGGCTGGACAAACACTGTTTCAGACTGTTGATAAACCAAAATCGCACCGAATCATTGTATATATCCAGCTACAGCCACAACCTGCATTTTGGAGCCAAATGGCTAGTCCTTTAAGGCAAGTGGCCGAGATGAACCATCATCAGTTAGTTACAAAAGAATATACAATTGCTGAGACCACTCAGTAATAGTGACTAAAGGAGTTTTCCAGTTTATCCATCAATCATATGACGTCATAATGAATTACGTGACGTGTGTGATGACGTTATCATCGAATACGCCACGAATGACGTAGCTAAGTCGGTCACGAGCGCTTACTTCACAGACTAAGCGTTGTTGCACGAATTGTATGTCTTTTCTAATTAACAAGCACGCCATAGGCAGCAACAGCATCCAGTCAAATTACTTTCAAACTATTCAACAGCTTACCTATATATTTTTCTGGAAATTGATAGTCAGGGAGTCCAGGGATTGGTAGATCCCAACACCATGAGTGGAGCTATAGCTAGAGAATGGCGGGGAATGGCTAAAACTGGAGACCATTGTTATCGCCATAAGTTGGTCCCTTAACCTCTTAACCCTCGAATTTATTCAAGAAAATTTCAATTTTCTCATCGAAAATGTTCATTTGCAGACCAAGAGAAGACCATTTTTGAAAATTTACCAGTGGTAAATTTTCAAAAATAGTTTTCCTTTGTTCCGCATATGGACATTCTCAATACCATGGCAGAAGTGGTTTTTGGCTGATATGAGTGTTAACGGTTTAATATAGGCTATATGGTATAGACACTTGGCTCTCTATCTCAATCTCTATCCATAGGTATTGGAAAGCGATCTACCATGTATGATGTCACGGAACAGCATACCCCAATGGAAGTCGAAGAGTCCGATATGGAAGACATTTATTGAGAGAGTGAGACGCTGCAAATCGGGTGCTAGAAACACTTGGATTTATATATGATAGCATGGAGTAGTAGTGTCGGGATTAAAATGATACCACCTCCCTCAACTGGCCGCCGTTCGGCGATCCGTGGCCCCCACCGCCCTCTCGATCCCTGGGCATAGGGTTGCATGTGGTTGGTGTAGGCCTCTAGATGGAGGCCCCCAGGGTTGCAGGTGGTTGGGGTATGCCTCAAGATGGAGGCCCCCAGGGATTGAGAGGGCTGTGGGGGCCACGGATCGCCGAACGGCAGCCAGTTGATGGAGGTTGTATCATTTTAATCCCGACACTACTACTAATGATACCACCGCCCGGCCGCATGGCCTGCCGGAGCCGTGGCCCCCACTGCCCTCTCAAGCAGTGGAAACCACAGGGTACCGCCTCCCTGGCTGCCGGATCCGTGGCCCCCACCACCCTCCCAATCAGCGGAGACTGCAGGGGCATAGGGTGCGGGGGCCACCATGTGCCCAGACAGGCATCCACATGGATATACATCACCCACAGGTACTGATCACCACACATAATAGGGTTTGAACGCCCATTTAGAGACAGGCATCCACAGGGATATACACCACCCACAGGTACTGATCGCAAGCACCACACATAGTAGGTCTGAACGCCCAGACAGGGGTTATACATCACCCACAGGTACTGATCGCCACACATAATAGGGTCTGAACGCCCATTTAGAGACAGGTATCCACAGGGATATACACCACCCACACGTACAGAACGCCAGCACCACATATAATAGGTCTAAATGCCCAGACAGGGGATATACACCACCCACAGGTACTGATCGCCACACATAAATAGGGTCTGAACGCCCATCTAGAGGCAGGCATCCACAGGGATATACACCATGAGTACTGTTGCACAGATTCGCGCTATTGCAAAGCAATTCTGCCGTAGAAGCTACTCTAAGGCCAAGAAAGCCGACCTGCTCCAGATGATCGACCAGGTTCATGCCCAGGAGTGGCAGAAGCGACTCTCCTGAGCAATGAATATGGGAAGGTTTTGAGTGCTTACCGAGGATCTTTGGAATCCCCAGTGGATAGGTGAGTTTCATCAGTTGGACGAGGAGGTGACTGCTAGCTTGCGAGCCAAGGCTGTAGCAAGGCAGATGGAGGCCCAATCACTGGAGCACTTAACTCTCCAACGCAGGTGGCCCCTTCACCCTATGCAAGCATTCACAGGGATATACACCATGAGTACTGTTGCACAGCTTCGTGCTATTGCGGAGCAATTCGGCCTTAGAGGCTACTCTACGGCCAAGAAAGCCGACCTGCTACAGATGATCGGACAGGTCCATGCTGAGGAGTGGCAGAAGCGACTCTCCCGAGCAATGAATATGGGAAGGTTTCCAGCGCTTACCAAAGAAGATCCTTGGAATCCCCACAAGAAAGTGCAGCAGATACGTTGGCGTCGTCAGTTGGACGAGGATGTAAGTGCTAGCTTGCGAGCCAAGACTGTAGCGAGGTGGATGGAGGCCCATCCACTAGAGCGCCTAACTCTCAAACGCAGAATCGTTAAGCAATGCCGAGGTCTGAACCCGGCCCGGAGCATAAGAGGGCCGAGGTCTGAACCCTTAGCCGGAGAATAAGGCGAGAAGGCGAACACATTCTCGACCAGCGTCTCGGCGAAAGGGAGACAGAGGATAGAGGATGCCGGTCAGTATGCTGGACATTCTTCAGAGGTCTAGAAGCAGACCTCACAGGCCGGATCATGCAAGAGATCCAGCAGATTGTCCAGAATGCCTTCTACCTCCGCTACATCCATACCTATCGCATCCGTAACAACGAAGACGGTAGGGTGATGCTCTTCCACAAGAATGCTCTAGGGAGCCCGTGGCTGAACACGATAGGAGCAGCTCAGGACTGGGTGGCAGCAAGAGAGCAAGCCCGCCTCGACACAGACAATATCAATCGACCCAACACTAAGTGGGCTTTCATTTGATCAATTAACGTTGAGGTCAGGGCTGTCATCAACTGCCAACCTCTGTTTGGGACAGGCCCCCTCCCAGACTGGCTATGACAGAAGAAGAGTATGACTGCCCTCGACACCTACAGGGACAACATGTGTCTCTGGGGATGTCTAGCAGTCCACTGAGGAGCGAGAGCTATAGAAGTACAGCTCCTGTACGAGAGCTTGCCACACAGTTCTATGACAAGACAGTACCTGATGCCCGCAAGAGCTCGCTGGATCAGCTGGACAAGGTAGAGTTCTTCGCCAAGATCGGGATTCGCGTGTATGAACCAACTGATGAGGGCACCTGGCACTTGATCAGGCAAGTGGCTCACTACCGTGACACCATGACCATCAGAGTGTGGGACCACCATGCCTTCTACATCAAGAACATCTCCAAGCTGGCAGATACACTAGTCTGCAGTCACTGTCAGCAGAGCTTTACACAGGCATGCCATCTTCAACGCCATGCTGATCACTGTACAGGCAGCAGAACAAAAATCGTGTGTCCTGACGAGAAGGCTGAGACGCCACAGTCTGCGCATGAGAAAGCCTTCTATCCGCCCCAACCATCCAGTTCAGTGGCTACTCATTGGATCAAGTATGAGTCGAGAAACAGAGGCGTACACATACGCCATTAAGAGTGTCGGCACGGTGGCGAGTGTTGGATCGAGGGAGCTCCCGTAGATGGTTATGATCCAACCACCAACACCATTTACCAGTTCCATGACTGTCACTGGCACAGGTGCCCACAACACCAGCGAGGTGAGGATGCCGAACAAAGATACCGCAAGACAGTCCTGGGAGAGGAGACGCAGAGAGCCTCTGGTTGCATGCTTGTGGTACGGTGGGAGTGCTGTATAAAACGCTGCCCAAGCGTCCCTAAACGAGTTCGGACTGTCGTATACCCACACTTCATAGTTTACGACTTCGAAGCACTCCTAGATGGTATCAGGACTCATCCTACGGAGACTCTCACGATCGAGAGTACTCACACACCTATCTCTGTGTCAGTTGGCTGCTCCTTAGAGGGCGCCACGAGTGAGCCGACTCACCTCTGCAATCAGAGAGTTCATGCTGGAGATCCAACGGCGAGCATCTCTAATCCGGACAAGGGTTAGGGCACAGTACATACCAACAGACCTGGACTCGAGGTCGTCGCTTCCACTGGTTAGGCGCAGAAGTGCATATGACTTAGTTTTCTGTCTGTAGAGTTGTCAATCAGCCAGCTCGCATACCTCACCAAGAACATTGGTCCCAGCAACCACAAGCTTGAAGTCGTCTAGCTTATCCAGCTGCTGGATGGCTCCTCCCTTCTGAACCAGGACCACAACGGCGACACAGTCCGATGCACTACGATGCAATGTCAAGTTTACCCATTGGTTAGCTGTGGCTTGGACCTGCTGGTGTTCTCACTCCACATGCATGATCCACTGTTTGGAACCCGTTTGCTTCAGCTCCTGGTCATTCTCGTCATGCCAGACATGAAGTCTTGGAGCATTCATCGTCGCATCTGCGAGCTGCTCAGTGTACACCCGGAGGAACAGCCTATCCCGCATGGCAGCTAGATGCACGTGTGTTTTCTCGAGGAGGGTTAAGAGTGGAACTGCGACGGGCTTCTCGACACCTGCCTGTAGTTCGAATTCCATGAACCCCTCATTGCACCCCACAGCATAGTACCCCTTTCCCTTCGCATAGAAGGTTGGTCCATGAGCCAGCGGACCTAGGACTCGGTACTCACCGTTCACATAGTTGGTGTCCACGGTGCTGTTGCTCTCGTGGATCTGTGCCGAGATTGCAAAGTCAATGTACTTCCCAGCAGTGGACAATGGGTTCTCATCATGTATACTGGGTCGAATGACCATCAGGCAGTCCTTCTGAGGATCAGTGTGGTGCGATGTCGCAGGTTCAATGGCCCCATCTGGATGTTACACATACTGCAGCATGTTTAAGGTCTGGATATATAGAGGTTTTAAACGGAAGCCATGTTTGGTAAAGTTCTCCAGCAGATTATCTATAGGCAGCAGGACAAGTTGGCATGACAGTCACAGCCACGACGTGCACTGTCCCACTGTGACAGGGTCCGAGGACTGCTTCGTGACATCAACATTATCCATGAGCGAGCCAAGGTCACAACTCCATCTGATGCGGAGATACTGGCCACCATAGAACATGAAATCCCACCAGCAGCTGAGAAGATAGCGTAGAGGGCCCCTGTCAGCACCCACAGTGTCTAGTACATCCAGTAGCTGTAGGATACATGCACGGAAAGCCATGACTATCATGTGGTCTTAAACGGCAAACCAAAGATCCCTGACTTCTTCACCTCTGGTAGCCGGAGGCTGGCGGACACACCTGCACCTGTTTGGCCATCGACAGTGATATAGCTCAGGCCGAGGGTGCCTATCTTGAGATTCTCTCCATCCTGTCGGAATGAGCTCCATGGTTTCAGGAGATCCTTAACCAGGTCCTGTGCATAGGACTCAGCCATAACCTTGATGGCTCCAGCCTCATCGACTCCGAGCATACCGAGCATCGTCGCCCTCTCCTTGATGCCCATCTCCTTGTATACAGTCTTGGCCTTGTTAATGGCTGATTGTCCTACCGTATCAGTGTTCCCGATGAGATCTCTGGCTGGGATGGTACCTGGGATCTCCGGCAGGTCTCCCTTCTCATCGAAATCTAGGAAGGAGATAGGGGCAACAGTGTCCTCTGAACCGAGGTGTGCTTCGCCCAAGTGAGCAAGATCGCCTAGCTCTTTGCTTTCTAGGTCTGTGAGTGACAGAGTCATAGTGCTATATATAGATGGCTTAAACCTACTAGTCATACCCCCAGTGAAATGGTTAGGCATAGGAGGACCACGCAGTCTGCCAAGGGAATAGGTAGCAGTGCTCAGGGTACTGGGCCTCTCTGCAGGGGCACGCCTCATGGGCGGTCCACCATTCCCAGGCATTGGCAATCCTCAGTCCGCGTGCTCGACTATGGGCTACACACCGCCCACCAGCCCGCCATGCCTCATATGCTGCAGGGGTCTCGTGATCCATCTCTCACTATTCAGAGGTTTTAAACGTAGGCGACGATGATCTCAGCCATTGCACTCGTTGCTAGCCATAGAACCGCGGCCTCATTTAGTGTAACACGTTCCCCCATGATCTTGCGGCAACAGTGTAGGAGACACCACTGAGGGCGATCTTTGGGATGGGTGAGTTATTCCGAGACAGTGCCCGGCCACCCACTCACCACTGTAGCGAGGACAGCAACAGTGGCGGCAGGAAGAACCTCATTTTCCCCTGTCATCTTCACCACAGCCACATTCGCCGCCACATTACTGGCGACATGTACTGCCAGAGGTTTTGCTTTGATCAGTAACTTCTGTGTCTTGGTTCACAGCAGGTTCTCCACCTTCTGAAGACTCGCCTGGCTCTCGGGCAGTTGCTTCACGATCTGTACCATTGACGTCATTGTTTAAGCACTGAGTATTTAATGTGGTTAAACGTCTGTGTCCTCTGTCGAGAGAACTATTAAGATCTTCCCAGTCTGCATCTGCCAGGTGGCCGGGGTGGTACACAGGAATATTTATCTCTCTATTAAGACATCTTAAACATGTCTGAGATATGTGGGAAGTACTATGAGGGAGGGAGTAGAAGGACTACAAGAAGAAGACACCAGATGAACTCGCTCAGCTCTCTGGTGCTGAGCTGACAGGAGCTGGCAGCTGTGAAGCTCTATTTAGGATTTGGCAAGGGACAGATCTGCTTCCTCGAATACCTTATCATGGGCGGGAGTATCGTCGAGCAGCTTTTGCGAGCTAAAGGTTTCTACAAGTGCTTCCAGGGACTGGTTGATCCGAACGATCCCTGCTGGTGTGGGGCCTGAGGTGGTGTGTGGGACAAAGTACTTCCACACATCTGAATAGTCCTGCCGCAAGCCAGTGATGTGCAGATTTTGCACCAGCACTCCAGGGTTGGAGTCTGGATCGAACGAGAATGTCGCTGTCTTCCAATGGCCTACTCGCTAGGGGGTTCGATAGGGGAATCCTGAGTAGTCATGTCTCGGGTCACCGTACATAACCCATAGACCGCTGTTGTCACCACCATGCCACTGATAGTCTGAGTGAGTGCTGAACTCTCTATGTAGTCTGCTGGCCGCTGAGACGCTATGACTGATGAGCTGTGGATCGAAGATGTTTGTATCAGGGAGGCTTGCACTCAGCTCATGAAGGATTCATCACACTGTGAAGTACACGTGGAATCTGAGACAGCTGGCGATGAGCACAGCTTCCGGAGTACCAGAATATGAGTGAAGCAGGGTGGAACTTACTCCACATCCTGCCATGGCACACCACACGGCAAAGTTCAGCTGCTGATTCCGGTATGAGAGGCTTGGAGCAGCCATCCAAGTATGAGCTGGCTTCGCATCCTTGATGGTGATGGGGTGGTTTGTCAGCGGTCGTGGGTTGATGGAGAAGCAGGTTCGGAACCGTCAATCCACTGTGATGGAGAACGGTGTTGGCTCTGGTATATCATCCAGTAGACCTCTCAGGCCGGTCAAGGGTGTACCCAGGAGGAGCAGTTGGCTCCGGATGACTGTCGTGAGGTTCGGTGGGAAGGCCACCTATGCTGGTGTTCTTAAAGCTACCATACAGGCAGCACACTATTTGTAGTCATCTCGACTCCACAGATCAGCGAGGTGACCTCGCCGTAACATCTCGTTTTTTAACTCCTCCATATCAACCCGCCAACTGGAGCCTTTGAGGTATTGCTGTCGCACTTTAGGTTTCTCCGTGTCGTACATGGCTTTGACCTTCAATATATGGTGGTGCTCTTCATCAGTGACCTGGCCATCCTCGAGAGCTTTGCTGACAGACTCGTCGATAGTCCGTATCATACTCTGTACCAGTGCCACATACTTAGCATGCTTCTTCAGCCTCCTTGTGATCTGTCGCTGCCCCACCCTCAAGCCCGTGGCCAAGACAGTGGTGGCTAATATCACACCACCCAGCGGGATGGCGACGATGGCTCCAACCCCTGTAGCTAGAGTGGCCACAGCTGCCACCCCAGCACTTGCTCCAATCACACCTGCAGCAGTGCTTATACACGCAAGGACGTTGTTGGCTGTCTTATGTCACCTGCACATTCTGCTGGACTTTTCTGTCATGGACGAGATTCTGTCTGATAGTATCTATCTGCTGGAGTCACCAGCCGTGGATGGTACTGCCCTCGTCAGCCGTCAGGGAGGGTATAGTTCTGGTTGCTTCCGCCACTCTGATTTTGCTATAGTATATCTGGAGTTTAAACCTGTATCACCTGCAGAATCTGCTCATGAGTCATAGAACGGCTCATTTTGGAGAGCCTGGCGAACCGTGCCAGCTGGCTGGTGTCGAGACAGACGTCTCTTAGACAGTGATCATCCAGCACTCTGTCGGGTGCCGGTAGCTTTCTGAGACATGACACCTGGAACGTCACCGTATGACCAAGATAGTAGGTCCGCCGCTGGATGGCTTTCTTGGTCTTACACTTCTGTGACATCTCCTCTTCCCACTGTATGACATCTGGCTCATCCTCATATGTGGCATCATCTGCGGTCTCCGCTACATCTGGCTCATCGCCATCTGCCAAGACTCCTGCACCCCGCTTGCTCTCCTCCAGGAGGGCCTTCCAGTGTCGGGAACCTTCACTGTTCCTTCGCCTCCTTGCAATGCTCACGTTCTGTTGATACCAGCTCTCCCGCTGGAGGAACTCTCCTTTTTGTTGCAGTGCGAGCCTTTGGGCCTTTATCTGTGCAGGGGTCATGAAGGGGCAACTCTGTAGCGGGCTCTTCATCATCTCGGCAAAGGTAAGATATTCCTGGTGTGATATCATATCAGGTCAATGAGTAATAATGAGTGTAAACTCTAAATGGGCATCCGATACCCCATCCGTGTTGGCATATATGTTAATGGAGGGCCTGTCAAACAGGTGATTTACAGGTGTGAACAGGCTGGGACTGAAAGCTTTCCATAGGTTGCTGTTGACACTTGGGAGATACTCTATCACGTCGCGACCGACTTCTACCAGTGAGCTGCTGTGTGCACTGCCCAGAGGTTGATGTAGCATATTGGCGTGTATGTATGATGTGTCCCGCTGGGACACCTCGTAGAGGACCAATTCTACATGGTACTGTACCACCCGTCTCCCCTCTAGAGAGGGTGAGATTACGGTCTGACCACCGGAGAGCAGCAGTCGGACAATCGGTATGGTCATATGTCCTGTTTAAACCCCTCCTGTAGCGTGCTATGGAATCCATATTTGCTCACTCAACTGGTCTTGCTGACCTGGCAGATGTGTACACAGTTGATGTTGCCAAGGTAGAAGAGAGCAATGGCAAGTCATTCGCTCTACAAGACGAAGCAAACTCAAAGGCATTCTCCCTCAACCCCATTGGTGGTGATGGGGTGGAGCTGCTCACAGACCTCAAGGATGTGTCAAAGGAGTGCCTGGGTCACAACATAGATAGCCACAAGATCGTGTTTCGGTACGATTTCCCGAAGAGGAAGTACATCCTCGAGCCATTGATTGACATCAACATCCTAAATAACGACCTCAGCTTTCATCTGGTCAAACGCTATTCGAGCGTTGCCTCGCTGATGGCCCATGATGGTCTGCTATTGACCATGGCAAAAAAGCTGCAGTTCATATTTGAGAAGAATGAGGTGTGGTATCGCACTGGACCTGAGGATGACTGGCGAACATGGTTGGATGGATGGATGGATGGACGGACGGACGGACGGACGGACGGACGGGTTTTTTGAACTTTTCTGACTAAATTTAACATAAATCTGTAGAAATTTGATTACGTTCTAAAAATGGACAAGAATTTCAACGGCCCAGTGGGTAAAGGACGCAAATCTGGCAACCCAGCGTCCAACTTTTCTTCAACCAAAAGTGCTCCTAACCAGTCTGTTCAGGCCTTTCAGAGACTGCTTAAGATGTACTTCCATGTGTTGCAATGCTTGCATCACTCTGGTCTTTTACGAGAGCATTTGGCATCAGACTCTCTCCCGAAATCTCTCAGCATGAAAATGGAGGAGATGAACTCGTTTTTCTGCACTGCCTTACGAGATGACGAATTTTTTTAATCGATCTGCATGATAAACCAAATTTGGGCTCATAGCTGCTTAGAAAATTTAATCAAACATTATCGAAGCAAATTGGACAAATTAAAGGCAGAGGTAAAAGTGACCGAATCTAATGTAATTCTTTATCTACACAGAGCCAAAGGCATAGCATTGAAATGTGGTAGGCAAAATTTTGGAAATAAATTGGCCACAACGACAATCACAAATTCTTGGAAATTTTTGGCAGAAATAGCTTGTGATGAGCAAATTAGGGTGATGTCTGTACCAACACCAGCGGCCACACCGAGTTCAGGTTCAGGTTCACATTCAACAATGACTAACAAACGACAACGGTCACCAACCACCTTCACACCCTCGCCTACCACTTCCAAGCGGACGAATCTGTATACATCACCAACACCAGCACCTGCTGTTGATGATGTAACAGAGTCATGGCCGGCTCTCCCAAAGACAAATTCTCCTCCTGTGCGCCGTTGTCGGGTTGTTACTCATTGTTCCCCCAATCTACCACCTAGCAACTCTTCCTCATCTCTTCCACTAATTTTCCCCTCGCCACCTTCTGACTCGATCTTCTCCTCTTCCTCCTTCTCCTCTCTCAATCCCGCCTCCTCCTCTTCCTCCTCAAACTTCTTCTCTTTATGCATCTCCTCTCTCAATCCCGCCTCTTGCTCCTCATGCTCAATCTTCTCCTCCTGCATCTCCTCTCTCCATCCCTCCTCCTCCTCTTCCTCCTACTCTTCATCTCTCTTCTCCTCACGCACCTTCTTCTGCTCCTCTTCCTCTGTCTCCGCCTCCTCTCCCTCCTATGGAGAATAATAATAACCTGTCTGACAGGAAGTTTGCTAAGTACCGTCATCAATCGCATAGCAAGGGCCTGTGGAGGATCCCCAGAATCACCAAAAAGATTCTGATGATAGGGTCCTCTAATCTAGCCCGAATTGATTTAGACGTCCATCCTGACATCCAGGTTGAGTGCTATCCTGGTGCCACATTATCACATTTCAGAACAATGGCTATGCGACACCAGGATGGGCCTAGCCCGGAGAAGATCATCCTGAATATTGGCATCAACTCCAAAAATGAGCATCCAACCAAAGCCTCAAGCCATTTACGGTTCATGGCTCGTGAATTTAAAAACACCTTCCCTAATGCGGAGTTGTACTTTGCTGAGATTAACTTCTCTGATAGCTTGTCAGACAGGCAAAGGTACTGTCTCAAGCGTATCAACGAATCAGCAAGGTCCAACTGCCACGTTGATAAGGTCACCCCCAAAATTTCTGATGCCAATTTTCATGTTGAGAAGGATAGAATCCATTGGACGAAAGAAACAGCTAATTGTATTTAAAACCATTGGTTGATGGCACTTAGTTTAAACTAAATGTGGGTCAAGGCAATAGCTCCCCTAACATAGGATTAGGAACAAACCTTGTCAATTTAGCAGCTGACTATGATCTCTCACCATCTGATAAAATCAATTGTCGATCGTGGTCTTACTTTTGTACCAACTCCAAAACCAAAAACAGGATTAGATTTGCTTTTAGACACAGGTCTTATTGAAGTAGCTAATTTTGGTCATTCAGTAAAAATAGCCCATCATTTTCGAAATTTAAATGGAGAGTCAAAACCATTCACTGGAAAATCCGGTTGGGACCCTCCAGATAGGCTAGTTGATGACAATATTAAAGTAACCATAAAAACGGTTGCTGGTATAGCCAGATCATTGCCAGTTACAAACAATAAGCAAAACCTTTCATTTCTCGAACGACAGGCTATCAACAAATTACGTAGAAATCAGAATATTATTATAAAACCAGCCGATAAAGGTTCAGCAACTGTGATTATGTCTAGAGAAAACTACATCCGCGAGGCCGAAAGGCAGCTAACTAACACCAGGCATTACAGAAAACGTGATAATTTAATTTGGCTTCAAAACCGACAAAATTTCATTGAAATACTTAATTCATTGCATACAGATAAGTACATCGATAAGAAACAGCTAAAGTATCTGCTAGGTGAGAATAATCCACAAAATCGGACATTTTATATCTTGCCTAAAATCCATAAACATATCAGCACCTGGTTAGATCCATTGGCACCACCTGGACGATCCATCATTTCAGACTGTGGCAGTGAGTCTTATGGCATTTCAGAATATATTGATTACTATTTAAAGCCCATTGCTAATAGACACAAGAGCTTTCTCAAGAACACAGAACACTTTCTTTCAAAGTTATCCAAATTGTCAGTTCCGAAAGATGCATATTTAGTCACATTAGACATAGATGCTATGTATACCAATAGAGATATTGATGCTGGAGTCAATGCTATTAAGAATTCTTTTGTCAAATTTCCTGATCCAGATCGACCAGACACGGAAATTCTAAAATTATTAGAGCTAAGTCTTAAAGGAAACGATTTCCAATTCAATGGTGAAAATTACCTTCAAATCTGTGGATGCGCAATGGGTAAACGATTCAGCCCAAATTTTGCCACGATTTATGTTGCGGAGTGGGAAGAGGAGGCCCTGAACAAATCAACCAAAAAGCCTCTTCTTTACCTCAGATATCTAGATGACATCTTCATAGTTTGGCAACATTCAGAAGACTTTTGGGAATTTTTTCGCATTTTAAATAACCAAGATTCAAACATCAAGCTAAAAGCTACTATTAGTGGAACATCGGTTGACTTTTTAGATGTCACGATCTATAAGGATCCTCAATTTGATTCCTCTGGAAAATTAGAATATAAAGTATTCTTTAAGCCAACAGACTCACATCAGCTGCTTCACAAAAAATCATTTCATCCTCCACACACATTTGATCAAATCGCAAATCATAAGATTTTTTCGAAACTCTAGCAACAGGCAAAATCTGAACAGTGCATGCTCTACTCTGTTTGATGCTTTGAAAGCACGAGGCTATTCAGCCCGTTTTCTTCGAAAAATTAAAGCAGACACCATCAATGAGCTTGACAATCTAAAACCTCATAGCGGACCCGAGTTTGAACCTGTCCAAATTAAACACAATAAACCAATCATGTGCGATGGATCAGTTTCTAAATGCGACAAAAATAGATGCAAAGTAAACAACTATATTGTAAACCAACAAACATTCCTGAGCTTTCAAACTAAAAATGAATATCATATCCGAACTAATATGCATTGTGATTCTGAGAATGTAGTCTATTTGATCAATTGTGCCCTTTGCCAGAAACAGTATGTTGGTGAAACAAAAAATGCATTTAGAGTGCGTGCTAGACGCCACGTTTCTGATATTAACACCTCAGCAGATACGCCAATTGCTCAACATTTCCAACTTCCTGATCATTCAGTTGAACATCATTTTGAAATCATGCCAATAGAACAGATTCCGACCTTCGATAGTGAGGAAGAAACGAGTTCGTTTCGCAAAATCCGAGAGGGCCATTGGATTAGAACACTCCAAACAAAAGCACCATTTGGAATAAATGTAGATTCGGGAATATCACAAAAGAACAAAATTATCCCATTTCAACTCATATACAATAGACGTAATGTTGAATTAGCGAAAACCATGAAAGACGAATATTCACAGTTGCAATCTAAATTAAAGGAACCGATCAAAGCGCGACCAGTAATAGCTTACAATAGAAATACAAACCTGAAAGATTTGCTAGTAAGATCAAAGTTAGACCTTATAGTTCCTGATAACAATGACAAGGTTTCACCCCTCCCTACCTATTCTTAAATAAATCTAATCCCAACCAAAATCAATGGTGGGGCAACATGAAATCATATCCGTAGGACATCTTTTAACTATGTGTCTGCAAAAGTGTGTGTGCGTGCGTGCGTGCGTGTGTGTATGTGTACGTGCGTGTGTTCGTTCGTTCGTTCGTGCATGCGTTCGTTTGTTCGTGCGTCCGGGCGTTTGTTCGTATGTGTGTATGTGTGTGGGTGTGTGCTCGTACATCCGTACGTGTGTGCATCTATACTTGCGTGGGTGTATGTGTGCGTGTGTATGTGGCTGTGGGTGCATTAATTCGTGAGTACATTAGTGCCTTGGTGTGTGCGTGCATGCATTCGTGCATCCGTTCGTGCATGCGTTCATGCATGCATTTTTGCGTGCATTCGTGCATGTATTACTGTGTGCATGTATTATTGCATGCATTCGTGCATTTGTTCAGGTGCGTGCGTGCGTGCGTGCGTGCGTGCGTGCGTGCGTGCGTGCGTGCGTGCTTGCGTGCTTGCGTGCTTGCGTGCTTGCGTGCTTGCGTGCTTGCGTGCGTGCGTATGTACGTGCGTATGTGTATGTGTGTGCATTCGTGTGTGTGATTTCTCTATAATGTAGGATAAATCCCAGCCTTTACCTGTTAAAGCGACCTACTAATTAATTCACTTTACCCCAACTAATCTCAAGGGGGGACCACTCTAAGTAAATCTAAACTTGGTCTCGATAGGACAAATTTAGGCAAAGAAATTTTTAATTAAATTCCTGTGCCAATGCGTTTTTTTCAATGTAAAGACGGACTTGCTTGTGCCAGGCCTCCATATTTGTCCCAAACCAAACAATTTTAAACTGTTTATATGTACAAATACACTGTCGGAATTGGTCTGCTGGTAGCTGATATTTCGTTTGCACGGTCGTCCATACGTGCAATCGTGCATGCATTCGTTCGTTCGTTCGTTCGTTCGTTCGTTCGTTCGTTCGTTCGTTCGTTCGTTCGTTCGTTCGTTCGTTCATCCGTCCGTTCGTTCGTTCCTTCGTTCGTTCGTTCTTCCGTTCGTTCTTCCGTTCGTTCGTTCGTTCGTTCGTTCGTTCGTTCGTTCGTTCGTTCGTTCGTTCGTGCCTGCACGCGTTCATATGTGCGTTCATTCATTCATTCATTCATTCATTCATTCATTCATTCATTCATTCATTTATTCATTCATTCATTCATTCATTCATTCATTCATTCATTCATTCATTCATTCATTCATTCATTCATTTATTCGTTCATCCACCTGTCTGTTCACTCATCCTGTCACCTGTCCTTGGCCTCTCTATTGGTTTAGTGGTCTGTGCCTCCCAGACATCAATTGATTGTCTATGTGGATGGACTGATGGATGGATTACTGGGTGGGTGGCCGGGTGGGTGCATGGATTGTTTGGACATATATGTTTGTAAAGGTACAAACCACCTCTCTTCCGCAACCACCTGCCGTATTTTATTCTTATATTTTCAACAGCCGCACCAACTCATTGCAAAGCAGCAATTAGCGCTTTGCAATGACTAAGTGAATAAATTAAACCAAATTCGGAAATGAAATTGTAGCTTTCACCCATTTGCCTATTCCTTTGCCTATTCATTTGTTCAGTCGTCTAGTCACCCACCGGGTGTCTGTCTATCAGTTTACAAATCTGTTCTCCCCTTAATCAAGTATTTGTTTAGGTGGATGGCAGGATGGAATGATGGATGGATTAATATGCTGGTGTCTGGGCGGGTGAATGAGTGCATGGGTTGTTGGACATATAGGCTTACAAAGATCAAACAAGCTGTGATTTACAACCACCTCTCTTTAGAAGGAATCTCACTAGACCTACAACATTCAGTCAATCCACAATGGATCATCCTATGTCAGAAAGACCTGCTCAAAACTATCTGTTTATTCCTATTTTCGAACACATGGCAACGCCAACTTATTACAAAGAAGTAATCAATGCTTTGTAATGACTGAGTGAACCGATTTGCCCAGATAAAAAAACTGTATAACTCCTAACTGTCAAAATTTGTTCCTATTTTCGAACACACGGCAACGCCAACTTATTACAAAGAAGTAATCAACGCTTTGTAATGACTGAGTGAACCGATTCGCCAAGATCAAATAACTGTATAACTTGTCAGAATTTGTTTTAATAATCTTTATTCAGGAAACCTGTCCCTTGCAGTACTCAAACAACAAGTAAATTACTCTCCGCCGCCATGATTAAACATATCTCGGCAGCATTTGATCTAATGACTGACCAAATAGCCCTCATTGTTATTCTCACACCTTAATCGCCTGAAACGAACCGGCGTACTAACCCATGCTACAGTTAGATAAGCTCGATATAATTAAGCAATCACGCCTTTTGTATTAGCTGTTTGACTTCAGTAGCGCCAAAGGCGCACATTGATCTAAAGCAGGTCTTCGGGTTTGATTTGATCTTTTGTGGGGAGACTGAATTAATAGTTAATCAGTAGTCACCATTGCAGTAATTCTCCTATAAATATGTAAGAATTATCAGTTGCCATTAGACCAGTTTTTTCGCTGCATGACGAAGACCATTACGTCGAAAGCGCTCCAGCAACTGACAGTGTAAGCTTTAATTTTATATATATATAATAATCTTGTATTAATTGTTCTTATTTTTCAGTCTCTAAATTGTTTCAACACATATCCCTCTAGTTAACATTTGGTATTTAACTTTTTTGAACTTTTCTGACTAAATTTGACATAAATCTGTAGAAATTTGATTACGTTCTAAAATGGCCAAGAATTTCAACGGCCCAGTGGGTAAAGGACGCAAATCTGGCAACCCAGCGTCCAACTTTTCTTCAACCAAAAGTGCTCCTAACCAGTCTGTTCAGGCCTTTCAGAGACTGATTAAGATGTACTTCCATGTGTTGCAATGCTTGCATCACTATGGTCTTTTACGAGAGCATTTGGGATCAGACTCTCTCCCGAAATCTCTCAGCATGAACATGGAGGAGATGAACTAGTTTTTCTGCCCTGCCTTACGAGATGACGAATTTTTTAAATCGACCAGCATGATAAACCAAATTTGGGCTCATAGCTGCTTAGAAAATTTAATCAAACATTATCGAAGCAAATTGGACAAATTAAAGGCAGAGGTAAAAGTGGCCGAATCCAATGTAATTCTTGATCTACACAGAGCCAAAGGCATAGCATTGAAATGGGGTAGGCAAAATTTTGGAAATAAATTGGCCACAACGACAATCACAAATTTTTGGAAATTTTTGGCAGAAATAGCTAGTGATGAGCAAAATAGAGTGATGTCTGTACCAACACCAGCGGCCACACCGAGTTCAGGTTCAGGTTCACATTCAACAATGATTAACAAACGACAACGGTCACCAACCACCTTCACACCCTCGCCTACCACTTCCAAGCGGACGAATCTGTATACATCACCAACACCAGCACCTGGTGTTGATGATGTAACAGAGTCATGGCCGGCTCTCCCAAAGACAAATTCTCCTCCTGTGCGCCGTTGTCGGGTTGTTACTCATTGTTCCCCCAATCTACCACCTAGCAACTCTTCCTCATCTCTTCCACTATCTTCCCCTCGCCACCTTCTGACTCGATCTTCTCCTCTTCCTCCTTCTCCTCTCTCAATCCCGCCTCCTCCTCTTCCTCCTCAAACTTCTTCTCTTTATGCATCTCCTCTCTCAATCCCGCCTCTTGCTCCTCATACTCAATCTTCTCCTCTCGCATCTCCTCTCTCCATCCCTCCTCCTCTTCCTCCTACTCTTCATCTCTCTTCTCCTCACGCACCTTCTTCTGCTCCTCTTCCTCTGTCTCCGCCTCCTCTCCCTCCTATGGAGAATAATAGTAACCTGTCTGACAGGAAGTTTGCTAAGTACCGTCATCAATCGCATAGCAAGGGCCTGTGGAGGATCCCCAGAATCACCAAAAAGATTCTGGTGATAGGGTCCTCTAATCTAGCCCGAATTGATTTAGACGTCCATCCTGACATCCAGGTTGAGTGCTATCCTGGTGCCACATTATCACATTTCAGAACAATGGTTATGCGACACCAGGATGGCCCTAGCCCGGAGAAGATCATACTGAATATTGGCATCAACTCCAAACATGAGCATCCAACCAAAGCGTCAAGCCAATTGAGGTTCAGGGCTCGAGAATTTAAGAACAGCTTCCCTAATGCGGAGTTGTACTTTGCTGAGATTAACTTCTCTGGTAGCTTGTCAGACAGCCAAAGGTAGTGTCTTAAGCGTATCAACGAATCAGCAAGGTCCAACTGCCACGTTGATAAGGTCATCCCCAAAATTTCTGATGCCAATTTTCATGTTGAGAAGGATAGAATCCATTGGACGAAAGAAACAGCTAATTGTATTTATAACCATTGGTTGACGGTACTTAGTTTAAACTAAATGTGGGTCAAGGCAATAGCTCCCCTAACATAGGATTAGGAACAAACCTTGTCAATTTAGCAGCTGACTATGATCTCTCACCCATCTGAAAAATCAATTGTCGATCGTGGTCTTACTTTTGTACCAACTCCAAAACCAAAAACAGGATTAGATTTGCTTTTAGACACAGGTCTTATTGAAGTAGCTAATTTTGGTCATTCAGTAAAAATAGCCCATCATTTTCGAAATTTAAATGGAGAGTCAAAACCATTCACTGGAAAATCCGGTTGGGACCCTCCAGATAGGCTAGTTGATGACAATATTAAAGTAACCATAAAAACGGTTGCTGGTATAGCCAGATCATTGCCAGTTACAAACAATAAGCAAAACCTTTCATTTCTCGAACGACAGGCTATCAACAAATTACGTAGAAATAAAAATATTATTATAAAACCAGCCGATAAAGGTTCAGCAACTGTGATTATGTCTAGAGAAAACTACATCCGCGAGGCCGAAAGGCAGCTAACTAACACCAGGCATTACAGAAAACGTGATAATTTAATTTGGCTTCAAAACCGACAAAATTTCATTGAAATACTTAATTCATTGCATACAGATAAGTACATCGATAAGAAACAGCTAAAGTATCTGCTAGGTGAGAATAATCCACAAAATCGGACATTTTATATCTTGCCTAAAATTCATAAACCTATCAGCACCTGGTTAGATCCATTGGCACCACCTGGACGACCCATCATTTCAGACTGTGGCAGTGAGTCTTATGGCATTTCAGAATATATTGATTACTATTTAAAGCCCATTGCTAATAGACACAAGAGCTTTCTCAAGAACACAGAACACTTTCTTTCAAAGTTATCCAAATTGTCAGTTCCGAGAGATGCATATTTAGTCACATTAGACATAGATGCTATGTATACCAATATAGATATTGATGCTGGAGTCAATGCTATTAAGAATTCTTTTGTCAAATTTCCTGATCCAGATCGACCAGACACGGAAATTCTAAAATTATTAGAGCTAAGTCTTAAAGGAAACGATTTCCAATTTAATGGTGAAAATTACCTTCAAATCTGTGGATGCAGAATGGGTAAACGATTCAGCCCAAATTTTGCCACGATTTATGTTGCGGAGTGGGAAGAGGAGGCACTGAACAAATCAACCCAAAAGCCTCTTCTTTACTTCAGATATCTAGATGACATCTTCATAGTATGGCAACATTCAGAAGAAGACTTTTGGGAATTTTTTCGCATTTTAAATAACCAAGATTCAAACATCAAGCTAAAAGCTACTATTAGTGGAACATCGGTTGACTTTTTAGATGTCACGATCTATGAGGTTCCTCAATTTGATTCCTCTGGAAAATTAGAATATAAAGGATTCTTTAATCCAACAGACTCACATCAGCTGCTTCACAAAAAATCATTTCATCCTCCACACACATTTAAAGGTTTGATCAAATCGCAAATCATAAGATTTTTTCGAAACTCTAGCAACAGGCAAAATCTGAATAGTGCATGCTCTACTCTGTTTGATGCTTTGAAAGCACGAGGCTATTCAGCCCGTTTTCTTCGAAAAATTAAAGCAGACACCATCAATGAGCTTGAAAATCTAAAACCTCATAGCGGACCCGAGTTTGAACCTGTCCAAATTAAACACAATAAACCAATCATGTGCGATGGATCAGTTTCTAAATGCGACAAAAATAGATGCAAAGTAAACAACTATATTGTAAACCAACAAACATTCCTGAGCTTTCGAACTAAAAATGAATATCATATCCGAACTAATATGCATTGTGGTTCTGAGAATGTAGTCTATTTGATCAATTGTGCCCTTTGCCAGAAACAGTATGTTGGTGAAACAAAAAATGCATTTAGAGTGCGTGCTAGACGCCACGTTTCTGATATTAACACCTCAGCAGATACGCCAATTGCTCAACATTTCCAACTTCCTGATCATTCAGTTGAACATCATTTTGAAATCATACCAATAGAACAGATTCCGACCTTCGATAGTGAGGAAGAAACGAGTTCGTTTCGCAAAATCCGAGAGGGCCATTGGATTAGAACACTCCAAACAAAAGCACCATTTGGAATAAATGTAGATTCGGGAATATCGCAAAAGAACAAAATTATCCCATTTCAACTCATATACAATAGACGTAATGTTGAATTAGCGAAAACCATGAAAGACGAATATTCACAGTTGCAATCTAAATTAAAGGAACCGATCAAAGCACGACCAGTAATAGCTTACAATAGAAATCCAAACCTGAAAGATTTGCTAGTAAGATCAAAGTTAGACCTCATGGTTCCTGATAACAATGACAAGGTTTCATCCCTCCCTACCTATTCTTAAATAAATCTAATCCCAACCAAAATCAATGGTGGGGCAACATGAAATCATATCCGTAGGACATCTTTTAGTTTTGTGTCCGCAAAAGTGTGTGTGCCTGCGTGCGGGCGTGCGTGCGTTCGTGCGGGCGTGCGTCCATGCATTTGTTCGTATGGGTGTATGTGTGTGGGTGTGTGCTCGTACATCCGTACGTGTGTGCATCTATACTTGCGTGGGTGTATGTGTGCGCGTGTGTGTATGTGGGTGTGGGTGCATTAATTCGTGAGTACATTAGTGGGTGGGTGTGTGCGTGTATGCATTCGTGCGTATGTTCGTGCATGCGTTCATGCATACATTATTGCATGCATTCGTGCATGTATTACTGTGTGCATGTATTATTGCGTGCATTCGTTCAGCTGCATGTATGTACGCGTGCGTGCGTGCGTGCGTGCGTGCGTGCGTGCGTGCGTGCGTGCGTGCGTGCGTGCGTGCGTGCGTGCGTGCGTGCGTGCGTGCGTGCGTGCGTGCGTGCGTGCGTGCGTGCGTGCGTGCGTGCGTGCGTGCGTGCGTGCGTGCGTGCGTGCATTCGTGCGTAAGTACGTGCATGCGTCCATGCATACATTACTGCGTGCATTCAGATGTGTGTGCGTGCCTGCGCGCGCGTGCTCGTACGTGCGTGCCTACGTACGTGCATGTGTGTATGTGTGTGCATTCGTGTGTGTGATTTCTCTAATGTAGGATCAATCCCAGCCTTTACCTGTTAAAGCGACCTACTGATTAATTCACTTTACCCCAACTAATCTCAAGAGGGGACCACTCTACGTAAATCTAAACTTGGTCTCGATAGGACAAATTTAGGTAAAGAAATTTTTAATTAAATTCCTGTGCCAATGCGGTTTTTTCAATGTAAAGACAGACAGACAGATGTCGTTAATCTCTAAATTGTTTGCTCCTTCAGGATTCAGTCATACCTGTTTGTCATATTTATATAGATTAATGTTCCAGGTTTTATGTTGTTGCTATTTGAATTTTTCTAATATCTTAAGGAACTCACAGATATCTATAAATTCGTGATCCCACACCCTCCTTGTCAACATCCATATGATGAAGTGCGGTGGATCAGGGCTCATTTCCTTTCACAGCTGGTGGTTTGTGGCTCCACACCAGAGAATTGTAAAATTTAGAGTTATGGGGTTTCGGAGGGTTTTTCCTGCATTTCTGGAGGTAGAATCCATACACACACTTGAATGTGTATTGTATCACTAGTTAGAGGACCTATTTTATGCACGAAAAGCACTAATTCTTTCGAATATAGTGACGTGGCCCCTTAAACGTTGGGACTCATTTTTGAAAAGTAGAATCATAAATAAGTCTTCTCTTGCATCTGAGAACAAGAAAATAAATATTTTTGCACATAATTGCGAACGAAGTGAGCCTATATAGATAACACGTACGTACGTGTAATGAGGAAAAATTAACAGAAAATGAGACAGGGAACCAGCCTAAAATACATATATCATGCGACCGAGAAAGCTTCGTTTCCGATTACCGGCATTTTTTGGTTCCGGTTTCGGCTTATGATATAGCTTTTGTAATTTCTTCATGGGCCCCCGTTGCATTATGGGATGTTGTTCTTCATTATGCGTATGTTCCCTTCGTTGTTTTAGGGCGACCTACTGTGCATTTTCAATGTCCAAAATTTGTGTGACATTGTTATCACGAAATAGCGTACATTTACTTTAGAATGTAAAGCGATTAAATGGTCTGACGCAGACCAGATAAAAGCTTTATTTATTCCTAGTTATGCGTCTGTAAATGCAATGTGCAATATGAGGTTTGGTTGACTGTCTCTTATTATTTTTAACTCGCATGGCCGCGGAAAGTCGTTGCTGTCAATGTCGTATGTATTTAGCGAAGATAGCAGGAAATTTAAGACCCGGTACCACACCATTCGCAACCGGATGGAATGTACATTCATGTATTTACTAGCAGACATGCATTAATTCCCGTTTTTTGTAGCTTATGACTGGATAAACGCGATTTACATATTCTTGGTCAAGTTCGACTCCTAACCATAGTTAGCTATAGCTAACTAGAATACCAGTCGAACTTCAAATAGTTAACTAGCTAGTCAACTATAGTCAACCGAGCACCAGACCTCGGTTCAGATGGTCAGTGCGATATATGCGTAAATTTCAAAATGGCGGACACTGATCGCTTGCCACGAATAAATGCATATAAAAGTGTAAATATTTCGCTAAATAACTTAGGTTTGATGAAATTATGCTTTCCCATTGTATGTCAATGTTCCAAAGCCCATATTCCTTCCCACATTATGCCATATGGACGATTTTTGACGTCTTAGCGGACAAAAATAACCCATTTTCGTAGGTCATCAAAACAGACGACAGAAATGGTTAATGGAGACTGGTAGCCGGCTCCAAATTTTCTGCAATAGTAATTCAATACGGAACCGGGTACCAATGAACTATAGTCGACTACGATCAAGTTCGACTGGGCATAGCAACTGCGCATGATCAGTAAACCATGAAACTGACTATGGTTAGCGAGTCGAACTTGACCCTAGCGGACGATATTTCATTATGACGTCATAGTTACTATGAACTTATATGTATTTCCCCCAAATAGCGAGGAGCACCGCGATACGTCAGTACAAATTTTATAACGTCATTGGATTGGTGTAACTATTTTAATGGTGTAGGCCCCGGTAAAAGATGCAACAATGCTGGCGGATATCACTGACAATGGGCAGACGCATTGTTGTGAATATCGTGGACTGAATTTACCAGAATGCCCTCCAAGCATGACGAAGAATTAGCTTCAAAATACTATAGATGGGAATACGTATTTAGGACATTTTGACCCTATACAAGTTCTATTTAAGCAATAAAAGGTGCCTGCGTTCGCTTATAGGCAACGCCTATTGTCATATTGTAAAATTATATTCCTGCCAAGTTTCTTGAAGGTACGTATGTAGGCCTGCCTCCAAAACTGTCCCTTATCATGAATAAAGGCCCTTTCTGATTCCCCGATGAAATATTATTGGGAGCGAAAGACTGACAATTGGTGCAGATCTATGCATTCACTAGCTCCTTGTCTATAACTTGACTAGTGCAGTGCCGACTGTGCCGTGGGCTAAAGTCCACTTTATTCATCTATCCTATAACTTCATAAACAACTACGTGACGTGTAGAATGACATCATAATGAATGACGTCATGAATAACGCAGATAAGTACGTCACGAACGCATATTTGAAGGCGGACTATGCGTTGTTGTACGAATTGTAGGCCTATATCTCTGCTGTTTAATAAATATTCTGTTGAATATTTCGAAACTAGGTAGAAACAGCACCCAGACAAATTTGTTACAAAATATTCAACAGCTTACCTGTATAGTTTTCAGGAAATTGATAGTTAGAGCATAAGGGAATCGATCAATCCCAACACGGCGAGGTGTGGATGGAGATTAGCCAGGGATGGGCGGGGCATAGCTAAAACAGGAAAGGTCCATTTCTGAGTCTGTTTAAATGGATTTCCTTCTTTCTTAGCTATTTATGATTATCTAATATTTCGTATTTAAACACAAAACTATATTTAACCCATAATCCTCAAATTTGTTGAAGAAAATTTCAATTTTCTCATATGAAATGCCTATTTGCAGACAGGGTGATTATTTTTGAAAATTTACCATTGGAATGCCTGCCTCTGTTATCGAAACATTCATTCAAGTGGTAAATTTCCAAAACACCTAATACTCCTCTCTTTGTCTGCAAATGGACATTTCTCAAGACCACTGCAGTGGGCGTTTTGGTCGGCTTACGTGTTAAATGGTTAATTAATATTATCTTTATATTGTTTGCTTATAATAGTAATTATTTTGTAAGTTGAGGCCTATTGTGGAAATACATATCTATCATTCAAACGGTTATATATTCATATTCATATTTCATATTGAAAAGATCCGATCTGTCTCTCTCCGAGGTATATTACCTCATACCAAATTACGCCATATGTAGACTGACGTCACAATTACATAGTGACGTACCTATCTCCGTCATGAACATTGAAAACTCCGTTGTGTACGAATTGTATGTCTTTAATATTTAATAAACATTCTATTAAATATTTTGAAACTAATTTGACTGGGCGCTGTTGCTGCCATTTGCAGCATCAGGGCCCAATCAAATTAGTTTCAAAATATTCAACTGCTTACCTGTATAGATATACCTGTGAATTCAGGTTTCAAAGTATATAAATCGTTCCCAACATGCGCTGAACGTGGGCAGAGATTAATTTGAAATGGGCGGGGCATAGCTAGAAATAGATCCGTCTATTGACTTTAAAGTGAAACAATATACCTGTTACTAACTCAATCGCAGCAAAAATTTAAATTAGCAAAATACAGTGACATTTCCACTCTTCCCTAACTTCCGTACTGCGAAGCTACCAGCTGACTGTTGATAACGCCGCCATTAAGGTGGGAGTTTACGTCCCGTTTGAGATCAGTGTTGCTAAAGTGCGTTGCTGTTACAAACATAAGTTACTTTTAGCTATGTCAGTCGCAAACTAAATAAAGACATATTTTTAGTGCTATGTTTTCCAGAAAACTATACAGGTAAGCCGCTAAATGTTTTGAAACCAATTTAACTGGGTGGGGTTGCCGCCTATGGCAGCAACAACCCCCAGGCAAATTGGTTTCAAAATATTCAACAGCATGTTTATTAAATAGTAAAAACATACAATTCGTACAATAACGCTTAGTCTGTCATCAATTAGGCGTTCGTGGTGAACCCAGACACGTCATTCATGACGTAATGGATTATGACCCTATCCTGCATGTCACGTAGTTGATTATGACGTCATGTGATTGATGGATACATCGAAATCCTCCATTGTTCACATGACAAGCTGAATGGGAACTACTAATCATAAGTTGGAAATCACGAACGGCAATCATCATACGATGATCCAACATCGCTGACCGGACACTAAAATCTCCAATGACGCGTGCAAATACTGTCCCACTGGAGGTCAAACTGACCCACCACCATCACCGCCACCACCGCCACCACCACCACCACCAGCACCACCACCACCACCACCACCACCACCACCACCACCACCACCACCACCACCACCACCACCACCTGTGACCTTACCAGGAACATCAACTGCAGGACCCTCTGTGGCCCTACCAGGCACACCGATTGCAAGGTCAGCCTTGACCTTACCAGTCATCCCACAATCAAATCGGAAACGGAATAGGTCACCCACTGAGAGTCCCCCAGTAGTTAAGCGGATGAATAACCAGTGCTCACCAGTGTTCCCCCTGCAGTCTCCTGTGGTGGATCCGCTCCTGATTCCACTGCCAGAATGGTCACCGTCAGTGTCTGCTCATGTGGATCCTAGTCAGATCCCTCTTCCGGTCTCGCCACTGTCCCCAGTCGAGTTTCCTCCCCTTCCACAGAGAGCAGCTACTGACCGACCTGGTCAAAAGACCAGATCGTCTACGCCGAGGTCCAAGTCACCACAGCCTAAATTTACGCCAACACCTAAGCCCAAACCTACACCTAGGGATACACACAAAGAGCATAGGTCTTTCTACAAGTTTCGGTTCGTGGTGGATAACAAGAATGAATGGAGCCTGCCTACTCTGAACAAGAAGATTCTGCTGATTGGGTCTTCAAATTTAGCTCGTATCAATCAGACACCTCATCCAGATATGCAGGTAGCAATCTATCCAGGTGCTAAGATAAACCACATTAGGAATATGGTTAGAAAATACAATGAGGTCTTCCAACCTCAGCGTATCATCCTTAACATCGGAATTAATGACAAGGATGAACTTCAGCATGACACCTCCCAAAGAATTGAGAATCTGTTTAGTACCATGCGTTCAAAATTTGCAAAGGCTAAAGTTCACTTTGCCAAACTAAATTATTCGAAGCACCTGACTACAACCCAGAAACGAAACATACAATTCGTTAACAGCCGTGTAAGGTCCCTATCCTTCCCAGCCTCCCCGTGTCTGAATTTCAGGTGGTTGAGGACAACATCCACTGGACCGAGTGCACTGCAAATAGGATGCATAATAGTTGGTTATCGCACCTTAATTTAAACTAACTACGGGTCAGGGTACTAACCACCCAGAAATTGGCCTGGGTGGTAATATCGTTAATCTAACTGGTTCTACATTGTCTGAAGCAGAAAGATCTTTGCTAAATCTCGGTCTAACATATGTACCAACACCACGGTCCAAAGTCGACATAGATGCCCTTTTAGATAATGGCTTATGGGAAATTGAAGAATTTGCTCACCGTGTAAAACTAGCAGACTTTTTTCGAAATTCCAAGAAAAATAACTTTCTACCTTTTGTTGAAATAACTGGCTGGGCACCTAACTCGAAGTTGGTTGACCATGCGATCCCTGATAGTATAAAAGCTATCAAGGAGCGTGTTGAAAATTTAGAATTTCCTAAAAATCATCAAAACTAAAGACATCGTTATAAAGCCTGCTGACAAGGGATCTGCTACTGTAATAATGCGTAAGGATAATTATATTCGTGAAGCGCATCGGCAACTCAGTAATCTGAAACACTACCGCAAATTAGACGAACCACTCTGGCAAAATAATTGTGATAAATTTAATGGAATCCTTCAAGAAATGGCTGACAACAAGGCCATAACGAAAAAGCAGTTTAAATACCTTGCTGCTAAACGAGATTCAAATCCACGTACGTTTTACCTTTTGCCAAAAATTCATAAACCTATTGAGTCATGGTCCGACCCTATGATACCACCGGGTCGACCTATTATCTCTGATTGCGGCTCTGAATCTTATCGAATTAGTGAAATTATTGATTACCCCCTACAACCAATTGCGAATAGACATTTCAGCTTTTTGAACAACACTGAGGATTTCCTATCCGAGGTCTCCAAAATTTATGTTCCTCCAAACTCACTCTTGATAACCCTCGACATCGATGCTATGTACACAAACATTGACATCGAAAGGGGTTTGACTTCTGTTCGCAGAGCATTTGATAAATATCCTGATAACAATAGGCCCACTAGCGAAATATTAGCTCTCCTGGAGCTGAGTTTAAAGGGCAATGATTTCGAATTCGCTGGCGAAATCTACCAACAAATCTGTGGATGTGTTATGGGTAAACGTTTTAGTCCTAGCTTTGCCAACATCTATGTAGCTGAGTGGGAAGAAGATGCGCTTAACAAATGTCCTAAGCAGCCCTTATTTTACCGCCGGTACCTCGATGATATTTTTATGATCTGGAATCATTCGAGGGAAGAGTTTGATGAATTTTTCACTATTTTGAACAATCACGATCCTAACATCAAACTTAAAGCCAACATCGACCAGTCGTCCGTAGACTTTTTGGACGTTACTCTCTACAAAGGTGTAAATTATAACACGAGTGGGTTTCTTGATTACAAAGTATTCTTTAAGCCCACCGATTCCCATCAACTACTGCATAGGCAATCTTTCCATCCACCTCATACTTTTAAAGGTATTGTCAAATCACAGATTATCCGATTTCACCGAAATTCTAGTGATAGAGAGAATTTTGAATCTGCGTGTTCCACCTTATTTAAAGCCCTCAAACCGAGGGGATATTCAACACGATTTTTATTTTGAATAAATTAAACCAAATTCGGAAATGAAATTGTAGCTTTCACCCATTTGCCTATTCCTTTGCCTATTCATTTGTTCAGTCGTCTAGTCACCCACCGGGTGTCTGTCTATCAGTTTACAAATCTGTTCTCCCCTTAATCAAGTATTTGTTTAGGTGGATGGCAGGATGGAATGATGGATGGATTAATATGCTGGTGTCTGGGCGGGTGAATGAGTGCATGGGTTGTTGGACATATAGGCTTACAAAGATCAAACAAGCTGTGATTTACAACCACCTCTCTTTAGAAGGAATCTCACTAGACCTACAACATTCAGTCAATCCACAATGGATCATCCTATGTCAGAAAGACCTGCTCAAAACTATCTGTTTATTCCTATTTTCGAACACATGGCAACGCCAACTTATTACAAAGAAGTAATCAATGCTTTGTAATGACTGAGTGAACCGATTTGCCCAGATAAAAAAACTGTATAACTCCTAACTGTCAAAATTTGTTCCTATTTTCGAACACACGGCAACGCCAACTTATTACAAAGAAGTAATCAACGCTTTGTAATGACTGAGTGAACCGATTCGCCAAGATCAAATAACTGTATAACTTGTCAGAATTTGTTTTAATAATCTTTATTCAGGAAACCTGTCCCTTGCAGTACTCAAACAACAAGTAAATTACTCTCCGCCGCCATGATTAAACATATCTCGGCAGCATTTGATCTAATGACTGACCAAATAGCCCTCATTGTTATTCTCACACCTTAATCGCCTGAAACGAACCGGCGTACTAACCCATGCTACAGTTAGATAAGCTCGATATAATTAAGCAATCACGCCTTTTGTATTAGCTGTTTGACTTCAGTAGCGCCAAAGGCGCACATTGATCTAAAGCAGGTCTTCGGGTTTGATTTGATCTTTTGTGGGGAGACTGAATTAATAGTTAATCAGTAGTCACCATTGCAGTAATTCTCCTATAAATATGTAAGAATTATCAGTTGCCATTAGACCAGTTTTTTCGCTGCATGACGAAGACCATTACGTCGAAAGCGCTCCAGCAACTGACAGTGTAAGCTTTAATTTTATATATATATAATAATCTTGTATTAATTGTTCTTATTTTTCAGTCTCTAAATTGTTTCAACACATATCCCTCTAGTTAACATTTGGTATTTAACTTTTTTGAACTTTTCTGACTAAATTTGACATAAATCTGTAGAAATTTGATTACGTTCTAAAATGGCCAAGAATTTCAACGGCCCAGTGGGTAAAGGACGCAAATCTGGCAACCCAGCGTCCAACTTTTCTTCAACCAAAAGTGCTCCTAACCAGTCTGTTCAGGCCTTTCAGAGACTGATTAAGATGTACTTCCATGTGTTGCAATGCTTGCATCACTATGGTCTTTTACGAGAGCATTTGGGATCAGACTCTCTCCCGAAATCTCTCAGCATGAACATGGAGGAGATGAACTAGTTTTTCTGCCCTGCCTTACGAGATGACGAATTTTTTAAATCGACCAGCATGATAAACCAAATTTGGGCTCATAGCTGCTTAGAAAATTTAATCAAACATTATCGAAGCAAATTGGACAAATTAAAGGCAGAGGTAAAAGTGGCCGAATCCAATGTAATTCTTGATCTACACAGAGCCAAAGGCATAGCATTGAAATGGGGTAGGCAAAATTTTGGAAATAAATTGGCCACAACGACAATCACAAATTTTTGGAAATTTTTGGCAGAAATAGCTAGTGATGAGCAAAATAGAGTGATGTCTGTACCAACACCAGCGGCCACACCGAGTTCAGGTTCAGGTTCACATTCAACAATGATTAACAAACGACAACGGTCACCAACCACCTTCACACCCTCGCCTACCACTTCCAAGCGGACGAATCTGTATACATCACCAACACCAGCACCTGGTGTTGATGATGTAACAGAGTCATGGCCGGCTCTCCCAAAGACAAATTCTCCTCCTGTGCGCCGTTGTCGGGTTGTTACTCATTGTTCCCCCAATCTACCACCTAGCAACTCTTCCTCATCTCTTCCACTATCTTCCCCTCGCCACCTTCTGACTCGATCTTCTCCTCTTCCTCCTTCTCCTCTCTCAATCCCGCCTCCTCCTCTTCCTCCTCAAACTTCTTCTCTTTATGCATCTCCTCTCTCAATCCCGCCTCTTGCTCCTCATACTCAATCTTCTCCTCTCGCATCTCCTCTCTCCATCCCTCCTCCTCTTCCTCCTACTCTTCATCTCTCTTCTCCTCACGCACCTTCTTCTGCTCCTCTTCCTCTGTCTCCGCCTCCTCTCCCTCCTATGGAGAATAATAGTAACCTGTCTGACAGGAAGTTTGCTAAGTACCGTCATCAATCGCATAGCAAGGGCCTGTGGAGGATCCCCAGAATCACCAAAAAGATTCTGGTGATAGGGTCCTCTAATCTAGCCCGAATTGATTTAGACGTCCATCCTGACATCCAGGTTGAGTGCTATCCTGGTGCCACATTATCACATTTCAGAACAATGGTTATGCGACACCAGGATGGCCCTAGCCCGGAGAAGATCATACTGAATATTGGCATCAACTCCAAACATGAGCATCCAACCAAAGCGTCAAGCCAATTGAGGTTCAGGGCTCGAGAATTTAAGAACAGCTTCCCTAATGCGGAGTTGTACTTTGCTGAGATTAACTTCTCTGGTAGCTTGTCAGACAGCCAAAGGTAGTGTCTTAAGCGTATCAACGAATCAGCAAGGTCCAACTGCCACGTTGATAAGGTCATCCCCAAAATTTCTGATGCCAATTTTCATGTTGAGAAGGATAGAATCCATTGGACGAAAGAAACAGCTAATTGTATTTATAACCATTGGTTGACGGTACTTAGTTTAAACTAAATGTGGGTCAAGGCAATAGCTCCCCTAACATAGGATTAGGAACAAACCTTGTCAATTTAGCAGCTGACTATGATCTCTCACCCATCTGAAAAATCAATTGTCGATCGTGGTCTTACTTTTGTACCAACTCCAAAACCAAAAACAGGATTAGATTTGCTTTTAGACACAGGTCTTATTGAAGTAGCTAATTTTGGTCATTCAGTAAAAATAGCCCATCATTTTCGAAATTTAAATGGAGAGTCAAAACCATTCACTGGAAAATCCGGTTGGGACCCTCCAGATAGGCTAGTTGATGACAATATTAAAGTAACCATAAAAACGGTTGCTGGTATAGCCAGATCATTGCCAGTTACAAACAATAAGCAAAACCTTTCATTTCTCGAACGACAGGCTATCAACAAATTACGTAGAAATAAAAATATTATTATAAAACCAGCCGATAAAGGTTCAGCAACTGTGATTATGTCTAGAGAAAACTACATCCGCGAGGCCGAAAGGCAGCTAACTAACACCAGGCATTACAGAAAACGTGATAATTTAATTTGGCTTCAAAACCGACAAAATTTCATTGAAATACTTAATTCATTGCATACAGATAAGTACATCGATAAGAAACAGCTAAAGTATCTGCTAGGTGAGAATAATCCACAAAATCGGACATTTTATATCTTGCCTAAAATTCATAAACCTATCAGCACCTGGTTAGATCCATTGGCACCACCTGGACGACCCATCATTTCAGACTGTGGCAGTGAGTCTTATGGCATTTCAGAATATATTGATTACTATTTAAAGCCCATTGCTAATAGACACAAGAGCTTTCTCAAGAACACAGAACACTTTCTTTCAAAGTTATCCAAATTGTCAGTTCCGAGAGATGCATATTTAGTCACATTAGACATAGATGCTATGTATACCAATATAGATATTGATGCTGGAGTCAATGCTATTAAGAATTCTTTTGTCAAATTTCCTGATCCAGATCGACCAGACACGGAAATTCTAAAATTATTAGAGCTAAGTCTTAAAGGAAACGATTTCCAATTTAATGGTGAAAATTACCTTCAAATCTGTGGATGCAGAATGGGTAAACGATTCAGCCCAAATTTTGCCACGATTTATGTTGCGGAGTGGGAAGAGGAGGCACTGAACAAATCAACCCAAAAGCCTCTTCTTTACTTCAGATATCTAGATGACATCTTCATAGTATGGCAACATTCAGAAGAAGACTTTTGGGAATTTTTTCGCATTTTAAATAACCAAGATTCAAACATCAAGCTAAAAGCTACTATTAGTGGAACATCGGTTGACTTTTTAGATGTCACGATCTATGAGGTTCCTCAATTTGATTCCTCTGGAAAATTAGAATATAAAGGATTCTTTAATCCAACAGACTCACATCAGCTGCTTCACAAAAAATCATTTCATCCTCCACACACATTTAAAGGTTTGATCAAATCGCAAATCATAAGATTTTTTCGAAACTCTAGCAACAGGCAAAATCTGAATAGTGCATGCTCTACTCTGTTTGATGCTTTGAAAGCACGAGGCTATTCAGCCCGTTTTCTTCGAAAAATTAAAGCAGACACCATCAATGAGCTTGAAAATCTAAAACCTCATAGCGGACCCGAGTTTGAACCTGTCCAAATTAAACACAATAAACCAATCATGTGCGATGGATCAGTTTCTAAATGCGACAAAAATAGATGCAAAGTAAACAACTATATTGTAAACCAACAAACATTCCTGAGCTTTCGAACTAAAAATGAATATCATATCCGAACTAATATGCATTGTGGTTCTGAGAATGTAGTCTATTTGATCAATTGTGCCCTTTGCCAGAAACAGTATGTTGGTGAAACAAAAAATGCATTTAGAGTGCGTGCTAGACGCCACGTTTCTGATATTAACACCTCAGCAGATACGCCAATTGCTCAACATTTCCAACTTCCTGATCATTCAGTTGAACATCATTTTGAAATCATACCAATAGAACAGATTCCGACCTTCGATAGTGAGGAAGAAACGAGTTCGTTTCGCAAAATCCGAGAGGGCCATTGGATTAGAACACTCCAAACAAAAGCACCATTTGGAATAAATGTAGATTCGGGAATATCGCAAAAGAACAAAATTATCCCATTTCAACTCATATACAATAGACGTAATGTTGAATTAGCGAAAACCATGAAAGACGAATATTCACAGTTGCAATCTAAATTAAAGGAACCGATCAAAGCACGACCAGTAATAGCTTACAATAGAAATCCAAACCTGAAAGATTTGCTAGTAAGATCAAAGTTAGACCTCATGGTTCCTGATAACAATGACAAGGTTTCATCCCTCCCTACCTATTCTTAAATAAATCTAATCCCAACCAAAATCAATGGTGGGGCAACATGAAATCATATCCGTAGGACATCTTTTAGTTTTGTGTCCGCAAAAGTGTGTGTGCCTGCGTGCGGGCGTGCGTGCGTTCGTGCGGGCGTGCGTCCATGCATTTGTTCGTATGGGTGTATGTGTGTGGGTGTGTGCTCGTACATCCGTACGTGTGTGCATCTATACTTGCGTGGGTGTATGTGTGCGCGTGTGTGTATGTGGGTGTGGGTGCATTAATTCGTGAGTACATTAGTGGGTGGGTGTGTGCGTGTATGCATTCGTGCGTATGTTCGTGCATGCGTTCATGCATACATTATTGCATGCATTCGTGCATGTATTACTGTGTGCATGTATTATTGCGTGCATTCGTTCAGCTGCATGTATGTACGCGTGCGTGCGTGCGTGCGTGCGTGCGTGCGTGCGTGCGTGCGTGCGTGCGTGCGTGCGTGCGTGCGTGCGTGCGTGCGTGCGTGCGTGCGTGCGTGCGTGCGTGCGTGCGTGCGTGCGTGCGTGCGTGCGTGCGTGCGTGCGTGCGTGCGTGCATTCGTGCGTAAGTACGTGCATGCGTCCATGCATACATTACTGCGTGCATTCAGATGTGTGTGCGTGCCTGCGCGCGCGTGCTCGTACGTGCGTGCCTACGTACGTGCATGTGTGTATGTGTGTGCATTCGTGTGTGTGATTTCTCTAATGTAGGATCAATCCCAGCCTTTACCTGTTAAAGCGACCTACTGATTAATTCACTTTACCCCAACTAATCTCAAGAGGGGACCACTCTACGTAAATCTAAACTTGGTCTCGATAGGACAAATTTAGGTAAAGAAATTTTTAATTAAATTCCTGTGCCAATGCGGTTTTTTCAATGTAAAGACAGACAGACAGATGTCGTTAATCTCTAAATTGTTTGCTCCTTCAGGATTCAGTCATACCTGTTTGTCATATTTATATAGATTAATGTTCCAGGTTTTATGTTGTTGCTATTTGAATTTTTCTAATATCTTAAGGAACTCACAGATATCTATAAATTCGTGATCCCACACCCTCCTTGTCAACATCCATATGATGAAGTGCGGTGGATCAGGGCTCATTTCCTTTCACAGCTGGTGGTTTGTGGCTCCACACCAGAGAATTGTAAAATTTAGAGTTATGGGGTTTCGGAGGGTTTTTCCTGCATTTCTGGAGGTAGAATCCATACACACACTTGAATGTGTATTGTATCACTAGTTAGAGGACCTATTTTATGCACGAAAAGCACTAATTCTTTCGAATATAGTGACGTGGCCCCTTAAACGTTGGGACTCATTTTTGAAAAGTAGAATCATAAATAAGTCTTCTCTTGCATCTGAGAACAAGAAAATAAATATTTTTGCACATAATTGCGAACGAAGTGAGCCTATATAGATAACACGTACGTACGTGTAATGAGGAAAAATTAACAGAAAATGAGACAGGGAACCAGCCTAAAATACATATATCATGCGACCGAGAAAGCTTCGTTTCCGATTACCGGCATTTTTTGGTTCCGGTTTCGGCTTATGATATAGCTTTTGTAATTTCTTCATGGGCCCCCGTTGCATTATGGGATGTTGTTCTTCATTATGCGTATGTTCCCTTCGTTGTTTTAGGGCGACCTACTGTGCATTTTCAATGTCCAAAATTTGTGTGACATTGTTATCACGAAATAGCGTACATTTACTTTAGAATGTAAAGCGATTAAATGGTCTGACGCAGACCAGATAAAAGCTTTATTTATTCCTAGTTATGCGTCTGTAAATGCAATGTGCAATATGAGGTTTGGTTGACTGTCTCTTATTATTTTTAACTCGCATGGCCGCGGAAAGTCGTTGCTGTCAATGTCGTATGTATTTAGCGAAGATAGCAGGAAATTTAAGACCCGGTACCACACCATTCGCAACCGGATGGAATGTACATTCATGTATTTACTAGCAGACATGCATTAATTCCCGTTTTTTGTAGCTTATGACTGGATAAACGCGATTTACATATTCTTGGTCAAGTTCGACTCCTAACCATAGTTAGCTATAGCTAACTAGAATACCAGTCGAACTTCAAATAGTTAACTAGCTAGTCAACTATAGTCAACCGAGCACCAGACCTCGGTTCAGATGGTCAGTGCGATATATGCGTAAATTTCAAAATGGCGGACACTGATCGCTTGCCACGAATAAATGCATATAAAAGTGTAAATATTTCGCTAAATAACTTAGGTTTGATGAAATTATGCTTTCCCATTGTATGTCAATGTTCCAAAGCCCATATTCCTTCCCACATTATGCCATATGGACGATTTTTGACGTCTTAGCGGACAAAAATAACCCATTTTCGTAGGTCATCAAAACAGACGACAGAAATGGTTAATGGAGACTGGTAGCCGGCTCCAAATTTTCTGCAATAGTAATTCAATACGGAACCGGGTACCAATGAACTATAGTCGACTACGATCAAGTTCGACTGGGCATAGCAACTGCGCATGATCAGTAAACCATGAAACTGACTATGGTTAGCGAGTCGAACTTGACCCTAGCGGACGATATTTCATTATGACGTCATAGTTACTATGAACTTATATGTATTTCCCCCAAATAGCGAGGAGCACCGCGATACGTCAGTACAAATTTTATAACGTCATTGGATTGGTGTAACTATTTTAATGGTGTAGGCCCCGGTAAATGATGCAACAATGCTGGCGGATATCACTGACAATGGGCAGACGCATTGTTGTGAATATCGTGGACTGAATTTACCAGAATGCCCTCCAAGCATGACGAAGAATTAGCTTCAAAATACTATAGATGGGAATACGTATTTAGGACATTTTGACCCTATACAAGTTCTATTTAAGCAATAAAAGGTGCCTGCGTTCGCTTATAGGCAACGCCTATTGTCATATTGTAAAATTATATTCCTGCCAAGTTTCTTGAAGGTACGTATGTAGGCCTGCCTCCAAAACTGTCCCTTATCATGAATAAAGGCCCTTTCTGATTCCCCGATGAAATATTATTGGGAGCGAAAGACTGACAATTGGTGCAGATCTATGCATTCACTAGCTCCTTGTCTATAACTTGACTAGTGCAGTGCCGACTGTGCCGTGGGCTAAAGTCCACTTTATTCATCTATCCTATAACTTCATAAACAACTACGTGACGTGTAGAATGACATCATAATGAATGACGTCATGAATAACGCAGATAAGTACGTCACGAACGCATATTTGAAGGCGGACTATGCGTTGTTGTACGAATTGTAGGCCTATATCTCTGCTGTTTAATAAATATTCTGTTGAATATTTCGAAACTAGGTAGAAACAGCACCCAGACAAATTTGTTACAAAATATTCAACAGCTTACCTGTATAGTTTTCAGGAAATTGATAGTTAGAGCATAAGGGAATCGATCAATCCCAACACGGCGAGGTGTGGATGGAGATTAGCCAGGGATGGGCGGGGCATAGCTAAAACAGGAAAGGTCCATTTCTGAGTCTGTTTAAATGGATTTCCTTCTTTCTTAGCTATTTATGATTATCTAATATTTCGTATTTAAACACAAAACTATATTTAACCCATAATCCTCAAATTTGTTGAAGAAAATTTCAATTTTCTCATATGAAATGCCTATTTGCAGACAGGGTGATTATTTTTGAAAATTTACCATTGGAATGCCTGCCTCTGTTATCGAAACATTCATTCAAGTGGTAAATTTCCAAAACACCTAATACTCCTCTCTTTGTCTGCAAATGGACATTTCTCAAGACCACTGCAGTGGGCGTTTTGGTCGGCTTACGTGTTAAATGGTTAATTAATATTATCTTTATATTGTTTGCTTATAATAGTAATTATTTTGTAAGTTGAGGCCTATTGTGGAAATACATATCTATCATTCAAACGGTTATATATTCATATTCATATTTCATATTGAAAAGATCCGATCTGTCTCTCTCCGAGGTATATTACCTCATACCAAATTACGCCATATGTAGACTGACGTCACAATTACATAGTGACGTACCTATCTCCGTCATGAACATTGAAAACTCCGTTGTGTACGAATTGTATGTCTTTAATATTTAATAAACATTCTATTAAATATTTTGAAACTAATTTGACTGGGCGCTGTTGCTGCCATTTGCAGCATCAGGGCCCAATCAAATTAGTTTCAAAATATTCAACTGCTTACCTGTATAGATATACCTGTGAATTCAGGTTTCAAAGTATATAAATCGTTCCCAACATGCGCTGAACGTGGGCAGAGATTAATTTGAAATGGGCGGGGCATAGCTAGAAATAGATCCGTCTATTGACTTTAAAGTGAAACAATATACCTGTTACTAACTCAATCGCAGCAAAAATTTAAATTAGCAAAATACAGTGACATTTCCACTCTTCCCTAACTTCCGTACTGCGAAGCTACCAGCTGACTGTTGATAACGCCGCCATTAAGGTGGGAGTTTACGTCCCGTTTGAGATCAGTGTTGCTAAAGTGCGTTGCTGTTACAAACATAAGTTACTTTTAGCTATGTCAGTCGCAAACTAAATAAAGACATATTTTTAGTGCTATGTTTTCCAGAAAACTATACAGGTAAGCCGCTAAATGTTTTGAAACCAATTTAACTGGGTGGGGTTGCCGCCTATGGCAGCAACAACCCCCAGGCAAATTGGTTTCAAAATATTCAACAGCATGTTTATTAAATAGTAAAAACATACAATTCGTACAATAACGCTTAGTCTGTCATCAATTAGGCGTTCGTGGTGAACCCAGACACGTCATTCATGACGTAATGGATTATGACCCTATCCTGCATGTCACGTAGTTGATTATGACGTCATGTGATTGATGGATACATCGAAATCCTCCATTGTTCACATGACAAGCTGAATGGGAACTACTAATCATAAGTTGGAAATCACGAACGGCAATCATCATACGATGATCCAACATCGCTGACCGGACACTAAAATCTCCAATGACGCGTGCAAATACTGTCCCACTGGAGGTCAAACTGACCCACCACCATCACCGCCACCACCGCCACCACCACCACCACCAGCACCACCACCACCACCACCACCACCACCACCACCACCACCACCACCACCACCACCACCACCACCACCACCACCACCTGTGACCTTACCAGGAACATCAACTGCAGGACCCTCTGTGGCCCTACCAGGCACACCGATTGCAAGGTCAGCCTTGACCTTACCAGTCATCCCACAATCAAATCGGAAACGGAATAGGTCACCCACTGAGAGTCCCCCAGTAGTTAAGCGGATGAATAACCAGTGCTCACCAGTGTTCCCCCTGCAGTCTCCTGTGGTGGATCCGCTCCTGATTCCACTGCCAGAATGGTCACCGTCAGTGTCTGCTCATGTGGATCCTAGTCAGATCCCTCTTCCGGTCTCGCCACTGTCCCCAGTCGAGTTTCCTCCCCTTCCACAGAGAGCAGCTACTGACCGACCTGGTCAAAAGACCAGATCGTCTACGCCGAGGTCCAAGTCACCACAGCCTAAATTTACGCCAACACCTAAGCCCAAACCTACACCTAGGGATACACACAAAGAGCATAGGTCTTTCTACAAGTTTCGGTTCGTGGTGGATAACAAGAATGAATGGAGCCTGCCTACTCTGAACAAGAAGATTCTGCTGATTGGGTCTTCAAATTTAGCTCGTATCAATCAGACACCTCATCCAGATATGCAGGTAGCAATCTATCCAGGTGCTAAGATAAACCACATTAGGAATATGGTTAGAAAATACAATGAGGTCTTCCAACCTCAGCGTATCATCCTTAACATCGGAATTAATGACAAGGATGAACTTCAGCATGACACCTCCCAAAGAATTGAGAATCTGTTTAGTACCATGCGTTCAAAATTTGCAAAGGCTAAAGTTCACTTTGCCAAACTAAATTATTCGAAGCACCTGACTACAACCCAGAAACGAAACATACAATTCGTTAACAGCCGTGTAAGGTCCCTATCCTTCCCAGCCTCCCCGTGTCTGAATTTCAGGTGGTTGAGGACAACATCCACTGGACCGAGTGCACTGCAAATAGGATGCATAATAGTTGGTTATCGCACCTTAATTTAAACTAACTACGGGTCAGGGTACTAACCACCCAGAAATTGGCCTGGGTGGTAATATCGTTAATCTAACTGGTTCTACATTGTCTGAAGCAGAAAGATCTTTGCTAAATCTCGGTCTAACATATGTACCAACACCACGGTCCAAAGTCGACATAGATGCCCTTTTAGATAATGGCTTATGGGAAATTGAAGAATTTGCTCACCGTGTAAAACTAGCAGACTTTTTTCGAAATTCCAAGAAAAATAACTTTCTACCTTTTGTTGAAATAACTGGCTGGGCACCTAACTCGAAGTTGGTTGACCATGCGATCCCTGATAGTATAAAAGCTATCAAGGAGCGTGTTGAAAATTTAGAATTTCCTAAAAATCATCAAAACTAAAGACATCGTTATAAAGCCTGCTGACAAGGGATTTGCTACTGTAATAATGCGTAAGGATAATTATATTCGTGAAGCGCATCGGCAACTCAGTAATCTGAAACACTACCGCAAATTAGACGAACCACTCTGGCAAAATAATTGTGATAAATTTAATGGAATCCTTCAAGAAATGGCTGACAACAAGGCCATAACGAAAAAGCAGTTTAAATACCTTGCTGCTAAACGAGATTCAAATCCACGTACGTTTTACCTTTTGCCAAAAATTCATAAACCTATTGAGTCATGGTCCGACCCTATGATACCACCGGGTCGACCTATTATCTCTGATTGCGGCTCTGAATCTTATCGAATTAGTGAAATTATTGATTACCCCCTACAACCAATTGCGAATAGACATTTCAGCTTTTTGAACAACACTGAGGATTTCCTATCCGAGGTCTCCAAAATTTATGTTCCTCCAAACTCACTCTTGATAACCCTCGACATCGATGCTATGTACACAAACATTGACATCGAAAGGGGTTTGACTTCTGTTCGCAGAGCATTTGATAAATATCCTGATAACAATAGGCCCACTAGCGAAATATTAGCTCTCCTGGAGCTGAGTTTAAAGGGCAATGATTTCGAATTCGCTGGCGAAATCTACCAACAAATCTGTGGATGTGTTATGGGTAAACGTTTTAGTCCTAGCTTTGCCAACATCTATGTAGCTGAGTGGGAAGAAGATGCGCTTAACAAATGTCCTAAGCAGCCCTTATTTTACCGCCGGTACCTCGATGATATTTTTATGATCTGGAATCATTCGAGGGAAGAGTTTGATGAATTTTTCACTATTTTGAACAATCACGATCCTAACATCAAACTTAAAGCCAACATCGACCAGTCGTCCGTAGACTTTTTGGACGTTACTCTCTACAAAGGTGTAAATTATAACACGAGTGGGTTTCTTGATTACAAAGTATTCTTTAAGCCCACCGATTCCCATCAACTACTGCATAGGCAATCTTTCCATCCACCTCATACTTTTAAAGGTATTGTCAAATCACAGATTATCCGATTTCACCGAAATTCTAGTGATAGAGAGAATTTTGAATCTGCGTGTTCCACCTTATTTAAAGCCCTCAAACCGAGGGGATATTCAACACGATTTTTGCGCAAAATAAAATCCGAAACTTTACATGATTTGGAAACTATTACTGATAAGGCTACCGATCAAAAGCCTACCAAGATTCGTCACAATCGTCCGATTATAGGCGTAGGACAATCTCAGAAATTTGGAAAGAAGAGGTGTAAATTAGACCTCTATCTACCTAATCAGAAAACATTTGTCAGTTATCAGAACAAAAGCAAATTCCAACTTCAGTCTAATTTAGATTGCGATTCTAAAAATGTTATCTATTTAATTTCTTGCAAATTATGCCAAAAGCAGTATGTCGGTGAAACAAAATGTCCTTTAAGATGGCGAGCAACTAGACACCTTTGCGATATTAGACACGACGAGGACACCAACGTAGCTCAACATTTCAATCTTCCTGGTCATTCTGTCGATAGACACTTTGAAATTATGCCTATTGAGCAACTGCCTCTTTCTGCTACGGCCGAAGAAACTGATAAACAAAGAAAACTTCGAGAATCATTTTGGATTAAGCAACTGAAAACAAAATGGCCGAGAGGCATAAACGTGGACCCTGGTCTTGCTGATCAACGTGAAATTATTCCATTCAGTTTAACATACAATCGAAAAAATGTTGAAATTTCTGAAATTTTGAAAGATGAATATCATAAATTGCAGGATAAAATGAAAGAACCTCTCAATTTGCGTCCAGTGATAGCCTTTAAGAAAAACTCCAATCTACGTGACATCTTGGTTAAATCGAAATTAACTCTTCAAAAACCTTCAGAATGAATGATATCTATTATTCACATTTTATAGGCCTCTATCAAACAAACATAACGAATCTCAGACAATAAAATAAATAAAAAATATCTCCCAACCTTGGGAGATCCTGAGCCAGTGCGTTTAATCATATAACCACCACCACCACATAGTGGAGTATAAGATTGTTAATGTAATAAATATGCATGTGCATATAGACATTGTTTTTTTGCATGTTAGATTGATCGGACTGCCATAGAAAATTAGACACTGGATGGAGCCACTCTCTCACTCTGACACCATAATCAATTAACTCGTGTAGCTGACGTCATAATCATAAAGCCGTATTATAACTCCGTCATGAAAATAAAAAGTCCGTCAACTGTACGAATATTATATCTTTGATGGATTTACAATTAAACAAACAATTTGTTGACTATTTTGAAACTAATTTGACTGGTATCTGTTTCTGTATCTGTCTATCTGTAAGTTTTTATTTGTAGCTTGAATTGTCGGTAAAACATCCATAGAACCCTTTGAACATCAGTTGTCAGCGTAGCATATCATGGCAAGTGCATAGATTTACATCTTCGGAGGTCAAGCTGTTCCCCATGCCAAAAATTGACCATCCCAACATATTTTTCACGTCAAAATGAGTGGAAAATGACCCATCATTCATGATTGCAGTGTACTTAGTTCAAAAGTTATCACCGGCCTCATTCTCGAAATGGCCACTGGCCGGCATTTTGGAATTCATGCTCTACCAGAGCTAGCCCCCTATATTTCAGAGTGTCATAGGAGCTAAATCTTTTCTAAATAGTCCAAGGTGCGTAGATCAACAGGATTAGAAAATGTAGGAACGTAATGGTCCCGGATTCCAGGAAAATGACTCTCCAATAGAGAAAAGGGAAAAAAGATCATGAGTAATTATAATAATCTGCGTTTTCACGCATTTTAATTAGCCATGGATGTACCGGCGTTGTACATGTGTCCAGACGGCCATTGGGGCGATGCAAAACAGAACTATGATAACATGCATACTAAAGCCATTTTATTACGTTTAAGCTTATGAGAGAGAGAGAGAGAGAGAGAGAGAGAGAGAGAGAGAGAGAGAGAGAGAGAGGAGAGAGAGAGAGAGAGAGAGAGAGAGAGAGAGAGAGAGAGAGCAATTAACAAACTCCGAGATAAATCCGTAAACAAGCCAAACAAGTAAACACGCCATTTACGACGGCGACGACGACACGGTAAAAGTGGAAACAAACACAAAGCACTGGGCTATATTAATGACATATTTATAGTGGTATTAAGTGTACATATTTCTATAGATATTTATTTATTTATTTACAAACGTTAAAAATCAAACCTAAGTTGTTAAAAATGGTATTGCTAATTTATCAAATTGTTCAAATCCAGTTCGCCCATGCATAGTAGCTTAGCTGGTGCACATAAAAGCACGCGGCAGCAAGAATGAAAGCTAATGTTGATGCTGATCCAGCCAGTAACCGTATTCAGCAACACTTTTAAAATGTACACACTATTTATGTTCACGGCTTCTTAAAATATTCTTGTTATTTCTGTACAGTACTTAAAGGACAAAAGAATAATATTACTTACATTTCATCAAGTAAAACTGGAAATATTTTGAATGTTTTCAAATTAATTTGAATGGCTCCCAGTAAAATTAGTTCCAAAATATTTAACAGAATATTCATTAAATTGTAAATACATCAAAGACATTAAATTCGTTCACTTGACGGGCCTAGTGCATGAGGGAGTTAGCCGCGTTGATATGATTGTGACGTTAGCTAACGAATGGCGCAATCGATTAAGCCGTCAGATACTTGAGCGGCAGATAGGATCCCTCCATTGTCGACAACCTATAGTATAGGCCTATATGAATGTGGTCACTTGACCTAGACTTACCGACCAGAATGACAAATTATTAATGATGTAAGAGTTTTTAAATACATAATTTGAATCCAATTTGACTGGGAGGGGTTGCCGCCTATGACAGCAATATGTTCCTGTCAAATGAGATGCAAAATATACAACAGCCTCTATAGTTGTCATAGAGAATAACCGCTGTTTGGGTATCTCGGTTGTCATACCTACTGATATTAACTATTAATAACTCTTAGTATCGTGCGTGTTTTGTTCAGATCCATAGGGTTCGCACATTTAAAGGGAACGCGGATTAAACTGCTAACTGTACAGATCCAAATAGTTTCCTTGCACTATTTCTTTTTCCACGCCATCTACTTAGGTTGTGGGCCAATGGGCGGATAGCAAGCGCATTTCATTGGAACTTTGACCCAGTATCCACATGACACATACTGATAAATAAAATCAAAGTTGCAGCATCTTCTTTTGCAGTAAGGGCATTTGCATCTCTGTCTGAAAAAATAAAATTACAAATTGAAGTAGGTCCATATAAAATCATATAGTATGTAAATTAGAATCATGAAAAATAACATTATTTTAATAATGATATAGATAAACACGCACGCACGCACGCACGCACGCACGCACGCACGCACGCACGCACGCACGCACGCACGCACGCACGCACGCACGCACGCACGCACGCACGCACGCACGCACGCACGCACGCACGCACGCACGCACGCACGCACGCACGCACGCACGCACGCACGCACGCACGCACGCACGCACGCACGCACGCACGCACGCACGCACGCACGCACGCACGCACGCACGCACGCACGCACGCACGCACGCACGCACGCACGCACGCACGCACGCACGCACGCACGCACGCACGCACGCACGCACGCACGCACGCACGCACGCACGCACGCACGCACGCACGCACGCACGCACGCACGCACGCACGCACGCACGCACGCACGCACGCACGCACGCACTCATGCAAATAATAAACTGAAATATAACAATTAGAGCTTTCAACCAGAATTTCCCAGAATAGCACTTTCCGGCTAACTATACAAGCGCGCCGTTGAATATTTAAAAAATAATGTGCTGCCATAGACAGCAACGACAGACAGCTCCCAGATCAAATAAGATTCAAAATATTCAACATAATATTAAATCACATTGTAATTAAGTTTGCGAGTTCGGTTAAATTTAGCTGCGAGTAGCAGATCAATAAACCGTCGTGTCTCTTAACCATTGAGTCCGACATTTAGTCAGTTAGGCCGTGTTCTCACTAGAGACTTAATCAGTGTGGCGTTACTCCTGATTAAGTCTCTAGTAAGAAGACCTGCAGCTATCGAGATTCTCTAGCCCTTGTTGAGGTTCTAATACTTAAACGCGTGGTACAGGCTTTCAATAACTATCAACTAGAACATATTATTTTGAACGTCACATTTATATTTATCACAATGGACAACTACAGTACATCTCAGAAATAACTTCAAATCGTACTGTTGAATATTTGGAATATATCTTGATTAGAAGACATTTCTGCTAGAGGTAACAATGTCTTCCAATCCAATTATGTTCATAATATTCAACAGAACATTTGTGACTAATTAACATGTTTCTGATTTTTGTTCTGGAAACACGTTAACCTATTTATGACCTGTACTGTGGTGAATAACAAGAGAACATCAGTGAGTTCTATTCTGATATTCAGCTTGTACTACACCTTAGATACCAGGTATTCAATATAACATTGTTCCGACAAGAGAAGAATTAAGGTATAAAATATTCTTACTTTATGGTTGTATCTGGTTTATGGAGTTGAAATGGTTAAATTAATTGAATAATGTCGTACTTACTGGTTGCAGTCGACGAAGTGAATCGGCCATTTAAGTCTACAAGGACCAATTTTCCACACCTTGTATATTGTATATGGGCACCAGCCCGATGTATTTCTCCTGCAAAACAAAGATTTAATTATGTATAGACACAACTCGTGCATATATAGGCGATACGACGAGATGCGAATTACTGTCGCTTCTATACATGTGGACAACAGCTTAAAGGATAACTAACCTCATCTCTTGATAGCTATTCAGGTGATCTAATATGTCACTCATAAACTATGCAGGTAATTTTAAGCTTTTTGTCATGCAGCTAAAGAAAGATATTCAGGCTAAAGTTTGCTTTTCCTAAAGTAGCTAAAGGTTGGAACATTTCTATATTCTATGATGGCTGCCATGATGTACATTTTGACCAAACATAAAAAAAGCTAGCGCCTCGGTATATACACTCGGTCATAGAGGTGCCAACAATTTCGTATTAAAGCAATCATACATGAAAGTTGTTGAATATTTTGAAACTAATTTGACGGGAAGTTGTTGCTGCCATAGGCAGCAACAACTTTCAGTCTAATTAATTTTAAAATATTCAACGGGATAAGCATTATATAATAAAGAATGTGATACATTGAGGAGACAAAATGGTGGCGTTCACTGTTCAAAAATTAAGCGATATTACAAAGCATCTGCATTTATGATACATGTACGGGAATGCGCCAGGCTATGAATGATATGGAATATATAAACCATAATCTATCGGTACAATGCAACATCTGAGATGAGATTAGCATCCCTTTAAGATTAAAGACTTCGCTATGCTATTTTGTTCCCTATCAGTTCTTGTCCAAATTTCCAATAGTAGGCATGATCTATGATCTATGATTTATGCTTCGGAATTAACATAGCATTATTGTTCCGTGTGGTGGAAGTGTGTTCATATCGGAAAGCTGCTTTTATTCGTTGTCTTTCTATTTTAGCAAATATTGATTTAGTATAATTTTCATGTAGGGCAAGGTTCCCAAAACAATGTGGTAGACAATGTTTATAAATAGTTGTCCATGTCAAAGAAATACAATAATGAATTGCTAAGTTTATATTTAAATCTTTGTTCAAAATATGTTCTCAAAACATTTCTATTCAGTAGACCTTCAAGCGCTTAGAGCATGCTATTGCATGGACTTTTGCGCTATATAAATGTACTTATTATTATTATTATTATTATTATTATTATTATTATTATTATTATTATTATTATTATTATTATTATTATTATTATATTACGTCAAAAGCATATCACGCAAAGGATGTTGGGATACGTTTTCTTAGCAAACATTATTGTCCTATATAGAATAGTTTTGTAGTGAGCGACCTATTGAAACGATTTTTTGCACCTCCTACGGAACATAAGGTAGCTATAGTTTTCCTTACCGAACAGGCCTCAGGTTACTATCTCAAGATCAATTCATAAAAATAGGGCCTACAATAGATCATGGGTGCGTTCAGGAGCGAGAATATTTTCAGTTCGCCCAACATTTTGTTCGATCAGATGGTATCTATGGGCGAACGTGCCACGTGACCAAGCAAAATGTTCGGCGAACAAGTTGATATGCCATTTCGAAAAAAAAAATTAAATAAAAATCCCCGGTTTTTGGCGGTCACCTTTTTTCAACTTTTTTCACCCAGAGCTCGTTTTTGCAAAAAAAACGAAAACTGATATTCTGGACAAACATGCGCGATATGGCAGCCATTTTGAAAAAATGTAAAAACTAATTTTGTTCAGCATTTTTCATCCCGACTTCATTTATTAAATAAAATGAAAACATGTATCTTGAGCTTGGCCAGCGTGTCGTCTAATTGACCTTCTCTGAGTAAATGACGCGATGGAAACTGTTGGAGGATATGCGTGCCAAAATTTATAACCAGGAATAAGAAGAAAGAAGAAACATTGCATCGTAGAGTAATTATATAGAAAACATTCTATATATTAGTAACTAGTATTAAACAGTATATAAAGCTATAGCAATGAACATAATAATATACCAACAGACCGTTCTAGTTTATCCATAATGTATAATTGGTGATGGACTAAGGGTTGTTGTACGAATTGTGTGTCTTTACTATTAAATAAAGATGTCGTTGAATATTTTGAAACTAATTTGACTGCCAACAACAGTACCTAGTCAAATTAGTTTCAAAATATTCAACAGCTTACCTGTATAATTTTCTGGAAATTTATTGTCAGGGAGTTCAGGGATCGATCAATCCCAACACGAGCGAGGTGTGGGTGGAGGTTAGCTAGAGAAGGGCGGGGCATAGCTAAAACAGGAAAGGTCCATTATAAATCCAATGTTATCCACATCCAATTCTAGTGTAATCTTCACAATAAATAAGATACCCTAAAATATTACATTAACTAAAACCAACGTTGTTAACCAAAGACTGCTGTATGCCCTTAAACCATCTGATGGTATTCCCGAGATCAGCTTCCAGTCAAATTAGTTTCAAAATATTCAACAATAAATTTATTAAATAGTAACTGCGTTTTCTAATTCGGCGTTTTGTGTTCAAAGGGTTAAAGGCGCCTTTGTTTGCTCGCTACACACTACTTACAGTATTGCCGCAACTCTCCAGTTCGTTGGTGGGTCCCAAATCAAACATGGCTTAACTGGCACTGGCATTATATCACTCGTCTTGATCGCGGCCATCACGGCCAGTGGCAATACCAAGAGCAGAACGCAGACACCCTATTGAAGTTAAAATAAATTTAAGCTTAGGATCAAGTTCAGGCTATCGCTACTGCTGCTGCTACTTCTGCCGCCGCTGCCGCTGCTTCTGCTGCTCCTGTTACTACTACTACTACTACTACTACTACTACTACTACTACTACTACTACTACTACTACTACTACTACTACTACTGCTACTGCTACTACTACTACTACTACTACTACTACTACTACTACTACTACCACTACCACTACCACTACCACTACCACTACTACTACTACTACTACTACTACTACTACCACTACCACTACCACTACCACTACCACTACCACTACCACTACTACTACTACTACTACTACTACTACTACTACTACTACCACTACCACTACCACTACCACTACTACTACTACTACTACTACTACTACTACTACTACTACTACTACTACTACCACTACCACTACCACTACCACTACCACTACTACTACTACTACTACTACCACTACCACTACCACTACCACTACTACTACTACTACTACTACTACTACTACTACTACTACTACTACTACCACTACCACTACTACTACTACTACTACTACTACTACTACTACTACTACTACTACTACTACTAAGAAAAAAACCTTTCAGAAATCCATCAGTCTTCCATTATAAATAATATAATTCAAAATAGATGCATATAATATAATTCAAAATAGATGCTCAAAATCTATTATTAAAAATTTTCCTCGATAATAAACATTACGGTAAACATGTTAAATGCAAAGACAAAAGTAGGCCTACTAGTCTAGTGGGAAGAAAGGGGCATCATGCACCCCTCGGAAATCAACTTCTAATTAACATTTCTAGATTGAGAAAAATGCGTAGAAAACGATAAGCCATGTTAAAAAGTTGTCCAGATGTCCCACGTACCTTTTTCGGGCTCTGAACTCCCGGATGGGGCTCATAGGGCCCCAAAAGAGGATGCACCTACATAATCGAATGACACATTTTTAAGCGCTTTCTGCAGTGGCTGAGTCCGAAAATGGTTTTATTTTTATGATTAGAGATCATGGTCACGTGAAAATGGGCAATTGAAGATCATTTAGGTCATTTCAGCCAGAAAATGATAATTTAAGCCTAACTCGTCTATATACTTGGATCATACTGTTTATAAAGGGATTTTGAAGGCAATGATTAAAAAAATGGTGCTATTTTAATGTATTATTATTATTATTATTATTATTATTATTATTATTATTATTATTATTATTATTATTATTATTATTATTATCATCATCATCATCATCATCATCATCATCATCATCATCATCATCATGATCGTTATTATTATTATTATTATTATTATTATTATTATTATTATTATTATTATTATTATTATTATTATTATTATTATTATTATTATTATTCATTTACACGTACACGGTGGTTGTAAAGGCGGGCCATTATGCCCAAAAGAAAGTATCGCCGGACCATTGATCTTGCAGTCCCAAACATTCTCCGCATACATGCATCCTTCATGCGCTATCCATGTCTGATCATAGTCATTTTACATCCATCATTAAATGAAAGGAACTGCAATTGTAAAACTCCAGCAGCTTTATAAGATCCACGACCGACGACTACGCCAGTTCCTTAAGTCCCCATATCGTATGCAAGCATTATGCGACAGGATCGCCGAAACCCCCCCCCCCCCCCACTGACCTGGAAAGTACTGTGTATCACTGCCATTGTTATCAGCGCTCTACTGGCAACCTCAATCTTCTGGAAGATGGTACAGAACCAGAAGTATCAACCTCCCAATGGCATCATTCCTCTCATAAATCATCTTCTGGCGGTTCCGGGACACATCTTCCCACAATCTATGCATTTTCTATGGGGAAGTTAGAGATCAAAGGTGGAGCCCGCAAAACTGAACGAACTGACGACTTCTCATCTTGGAAGAACAAAAAAGGCATGGGAACAAATCGACTCACAAGCCGAGAAAATTGGTCTAGTTCGACTGGTGAAAGACACATATATCTCTGTTCAACAGCAAGCACAATCCATCATGCTTGAGATCTTTCCTCACAGTATTCACCAACTATGAACGTGGGATTCGCAGAGCCGAAAGCGCTCATGTGTTAGCTGCCCAAAGAGAGCGCACTCGTCTCGGTATTGAGGTTCTATAACTATCTTCCTTGCACATGCTTTATGTCAAAGAACTGAAATGAAATGGGTACAAGAACTCGAAATATCGTGCTGAAAAACTTCGGAAATGCCTACAGAATGACCCAATCAACGACCATGTCTACGTCATGAGGGTTAATCGTGAAAATGCTGACGCCATTTGATTCTGGCTCATGCACAGTTCGTATATCACCGTTTCTCATGCTCTTGCACGAGCTTACACTTTCGGAAGCGCGGACAAATACCAAGATGGCACTCTCCGTCGTGGTATTATTCTACGGGGGTTCATAGTGTCCACAGGGCTACCCTGGACACTTACAGCCGGCGACATATAGCTTAGTTCTGAAAAGCTTCTACCTCCAGGCCTCATCCGGTTCCTCAGCATTGTCATGACGGGTAGTGATGACGTGGATACGAGCGAAAAAACGAAGCATCTAGTATTCTCCATCACGCAAGCCCTGTGCTGTGCACTGTCAGATGGAGAATAGAAGCTATCCAAACATGTGCGTCTCTGTGCGACTCTCAGGCATTTGTTCCAAGGCAAGCATCCATGAACTATATTGGGATGCTAACAGGTCACAAAATCTGTGGTTCTGTGTACACAGCCATTCTGTTTAAGGCACAGCTGGAGGCAAGTGGATCTCTCAAACGTGTTCTTAGCGGAAAGGCATATGCAAAATCCCTCGTTTGCCTCAAAACTGCGTGTGAGGCAATGGAGAGGTTGTTGATGGAGCGATTCACTGAGGAGTAGAATATCGCCATCGCCAACACCTCAAGTGAGCGTGCCTCGACGTAACCCTTGAAGACCCCTCGGCTCTAATACTCATCATAAAGTATCGCACCTATGGGTAGAAGGCGCACAATGACATTTGAGGAAGGCTTCTGCATTTTGGATGTCCCTCATTGACTACTGTAATCTCGTATTCATGCGCCTCCATTTTGTTAAGACCTACAGCATGCAGCTGTTCCACAAATGTAATGGAGAGATGGTAGCGCTATTATTTGCATTCGATGGGCACAACTACTCCATGTTAGTGCAATTGGCATGCGCAAATTGAACATTTACTGAGGAAATGTAAATAAAAGTATATAAAAATGTACATAAGTATTTGTGTTTCCCCATATCGTATGCAAGTATTATCCAATGCAAACATGGGACACCAGAATGACTGGGTGGGGTGGGGTGGGGTGGGGAGGGGGGTGGGGGTGCACGATATCTCTTTCTTCCCACTCAACTATACTCAACTATACTGGCAAGCAAAATACATACACGCTAATCTAAAAGCCCAGATGGTTTTCATAATGGCATGGGTTTAATAAGTAAAAATTTATTGTCAACAGAGACAAAATTACCTCTGCACCATACATTTTTTTTAATTCTTAGTTTCTTTGATTTGACATAGTTTGCATATTCACCCTTAATGCTGCATGACCACGACTAATAGAATATGGCTTTCAATGCTTTTAGGTGATCTATTGTCAGACTATTCATATAAGTTTGAACCAAAGAGCACCTGTACCGCCAAATGTTCCAAATACCAATGCGCAAGCAAAACAAAATAACGATCTTATAAATTTTTCGCATATATTCGTTTTCCAGATAATGTAATAATATTTTCCTAGCTGTTATCTCAGTTCTAAGCACCATAAGATGAGCTATGAGGTTCTCTACAAATGCCCAGAACTGCGACACGACACAACACTCGGTAAACAGATGGAAAATAGTTTTTTCTGAGCCCATACAGAATATACATTTATTATCGTAGTCACGGCATAAGTTTGCTTTTACCATAAGATGTTTACCCAAAGTCTCCTATAGATTAATCTCCACACTACATATCTTGCCTGTCTAATACCGTTCGTTTGCCTATACACCAGGATCTCTCATCTGGCTGGTGAGATAACACATACGCGTCTCTATAGCCACGGTAATACTTTATTAATATACAACTTACGCTGGGACACTGTCACTGGCTCGTTTGCACAGTTAGCCACAATCCACAGTTTGATATTCAAGTCGTGGAGTGGGACCAACTATCCAAAACAACAAGTGACCGTGCCCAACGCCAAACTCCAACTGACTGCCGTCCCATGTTCTATTCGAACCATGTGACGTCAGTCCATAGTCACAAACCTTGGTGACAAACAGTTGCACCTGATCCGTGACAACACGTTCACTATATACAGTACGTATTACTAGATTAACTACAACAATAAAGTATGGACACAATATATTCAACAATCCTCTTTCGTATAAGCCTGGTGTGTATATAATCCGTAGTAGTGTATGTAAATCAATGGTGGTGTGTGTCACTGTCGATGTATGCTAGTTCACGTGTGTGCTTATCTGTGGGCTTGGATTGTTCATTTATTCATGCATGTGGTGTGACTGTCCTGTGCGCGCTGCATGGGTCCTCTGTGTGCTCCTTTATGGTCGTGTGTGTATATCCAGTTCTGTCCTGGATTGTGCTGTGTATATTCCGTATCCTGGTGCGCATGTGGTATATGTCTGTTTATGATTCGTGTGGTCAGTTGTGCGTACTTGTGCGTGTGCTGAAACTCTCCCGTCCCAACAATCCTCTTTCGTATAAGCCTGGTGTGTATGTAATCCGTAGTAGTGTATGTAAATCAATGGTGGTGTGTGTCACTGTCGATGTATGCTAGTTCACGTGTGTGCTTATCTGTGGGCGTGGCTTGTTCATTTATTCATGTATGTGGTGTGACTGTCCTGTGCGCGCGTGCATGGGTCCTCTGTGTGCTCCTTTATGGTCGTGTGTGTATATCCAGTTCTGTCCTGGATTGTCTGTTTATGATTCGTGTGGTCAGTTGTGCGTCCTTGTGCGTGTGCTGAAACTCTCCCGTCCTCTGTACCATACCTGGTATGGAATATGCGACAAATGGTTATTCTGCTATATCACTTCCCAGTTCATAATAGCATATCCATATTGCCCCCCAAGCCGTAATGCACTTACGAGGTTTATCCCGCCTTTCCATAAGTAATTTATACCACGCTTTTGCTGGCATATTGCATGCACATTCTCTGTCATTATAAATGATTTTCAACTTCGAGTCATTTTTATTATTAGGTATGCTACATAGGGAGAACTATTCTTTTGGCACGGCTGCTTGAATCCTATGTACAAGACGCTTCGCATCCATGGGTCACAGATTAGTGATAACAGTGATCTCACTTAATCCTTCCATTTCCGGATGATGGGGTTCACAATATCACAGACATTTTTAATTCCCATCTGTGGGACTTTGTCTCGGTAACGGATTTGGTTATTGCCCCACAGATTAACATTTAAAACAGATTTCCAGCATGATGGAGGATCTTCTATTTTAATAAAACCATCGAATAGATTTTTCAACTCCAAGAACACTGGCGAAACGTGCGTATAATTAGGAGATGGATCACAAAATAAAATTTTCGCTGAAAATTGCTCTAGAAATCGTTCTATTAGTGTTCTTGATACCATTGCCCACTGGTTGTTAGAATAAAGCAGATCAATAAAATATTCGAAAAGTAATGACATGCTCTTAGATCTAACATCAACCAGATTAAGACCCTCTTCAAAAATATGATTTCTGCAAGCATCCATTGACACCAGGCATGTTTTACCTTCCTAACAAAAAAAATCCAAAACGATTTGATTAATTTCCTTTTTAACATGCTGTAGCATATAAATTACGGATGCTGTATACAACAATTTTGATACAAGTAGCATATTTATGACCAGAATCCTACCAAAAAAATGGTTAAATGGCGATGTTTCCAACCAGTAACTGTTTTATTCATCTTAGATATTCTTTCTGCCCAATTAAGTGCCCCATCTCCTGTGCGACTAGAGTGGATGCCTAGGATCTTGATGGATTCATTTGTCCACTGAATACCAAATGGTTTATCACATTCACAATTCCATTGTCCTAAAAATAGACCAGCTGATTTATTTTTTATTAGTTCTTAGACAAGACGCTTTTTGAAAATCTGCTAAGATGTTATCAAATTGATCAAAGTCATTATCGTTGCCAGCAAACACAGTTGTATCATCACAATACTGTGATACCTTTATGGGGTTATCAAGGCCTTGAATGCATATGCCTTGAAAACGTGGATCTTCTCTAATTGTTGAGCCTAATGATTCCATTGCTATTATAAACAGCAGCGGTGATAACGAACATCCTTGTCGCACACCATGCTCTAAAATGGTGGGTTGACGTACATGATTATTTATCAAGTACCTACTACTAATACTGTTATACATGAAATGTACCCATTTGATAAAATTAGGGCCAATGCCAATATGTTCGAGTAATTTTAGAGAAAATCCCAATCCAATCTGTCAAATGCTTTCTCATTATCTAGACCGATAATTGCTCCTGAAATGTCGTCTTTCCCAATTAGTTGAATAGTATCCCCTATTAAAAAGTATTTGTTAGAATAGACAGGCCTGTTTGAGCAACTTCAATGACCTCATCTAAAATACTACTAAGTCGACTGGCAAGTGGTTTTGAAATAATTTATAATCAACGCATAGAAGCGAGATGGGCTTGTAATTTCCAAAATTTTCACGGTTGTCCTTTTTTAATATTAGTCGCACATATGCCTGTGACATTGTAGATGGTAGTTTCCTTTGAGCGAAAATAGCATTAACCACATGAGTAAATTCTGGTCCAATTAGGTGCCAAAACGTTTGATAAAACTCAACAGTCAGGCCATCTCCTCCGGGTGCTTTGCCTCGTTTCATTCCATCCAGCGAGGCGGTCAAGTCACCTAATGTTAATTGGTGTTCACAAAAATCTATACTTCCATCTAAAAATGTGTCCTTGATATTGGCTAGCATTTCAGATGTGTTCGTATCATTATTGCCCTCTGATTTATATAACGATTGATAAAAGTCTTCAACCACTCTCATGATCTCACCCCTGAGATATACAATTTTGGCAATTTTTGGTTAAATTCCTAATTAATTTTTCAACGCCTCTAGATTAATTTTTCAACGCCTCTAGATTTTTCGAGATTTAAGAAAAATTTGGTTAGCTTCTTACCTTCAACATACATTTGTGTTGTACATCTAGTAACAGCTCCCTCGGCTTTATATTTATCTATTTCAGAAAGTCTGTCTCTTATCTCGTTTAGATGTTCAGTAACCTGAGTATCACCATTTTCAACTCTATGACTAAGCAAAGTTAATGAAAGTTCAAGTCGTTTCTTCTCTTTGCGCATTCTTTGTGCTTTCCTTACAACATATTGTTTTGAAATATGCACACAACCTATTTTAACATCATCCCGCCATGATATTATGTTGTCGTGGGAAAGTTTATTTCGAAGCTTGAATTGCTAAAAACTGTTCACACACCGGTAATACTCAGTGTCATTCAAAAGGGAGCTGTTGAATTTCCAGAAACCTGGACCACGTTTAACCCAATTAGCATTATCAAATGTAACATGCTATGATCAGAGAATGTGATAGGATACACACCTGCATTTACCAGACTTCCTTTAAAGCTATATATCCTCTCTATGCGAGAGGCAATATAACCATTACCTGACAAAATTGGGTGGGTGGGTGGGCGGGTGGGTGGGTGGATGGATGTGCATCCACACCATCCGTCCATTCGTCCGTCCGTCCATCCACCCGTCTGTCCATCCGATACCACTCTTTTTCTACATGTATGAACAAAGTTCAATTATAAACATTGGAGTGGCCTTTCATGGCAGTGGACAAAATTCTATCAAATGGCAAATATGTCCTCCAAACTTGATTCATTTTTTCGGCATCAAATGATCAGAAGGCATCAAAAGGTAAACTTGATTATCCCCGAAAAAGCATATAACACCTTTGAATAATTGGTTCACGCCCTCATGAAGGAAACACTACTCACTTATGTAAAATTTCAATAATTTGTTTGGAGTGAAACCAGTTCACTAATCATTGGCTTTATTAATGATGTCCGTGATATACTAGGATCAAAGGGAAAGCTAAAATCTTGCACAAAGCTCAATCCTTCAAAGTAAACCATAGAGCAGTTTTCAAAGGAGCGTGAGTAATTCAGTAAAGGTATAAATGGCTATCTAGACTGAAAGACTGACAGATTTGTCATACGGGCTACTGATGAAGCGCATCCATGCGAAATGCATTTAGTCAATTGATGGTGTCCATAATTAGTGTGAGTAACTTATAAAATATTGCTTATTGTATTGTTGCATTGCTAAATATTACATATTACATGTTAATTCTATAATTTGTCTTTCAGTTATAAGTCATATATTGGTTAATTTGTAATTGATGTGTATGCTTGTGTCTGCTTGTATCGGAGTTTGCATGATCGAATCTTTCTTGCCTGATCAATTGCCTGTTTGATTCCTAGTTGGAGTGAACGCTTGCCTGTCTGAATAGCTATTGCGAGGAAGAATGGTCATAGGAAGAATGGAGATCGTAAAGGAGGTTTATTGCTACGCTACGTAGGCATTTAGATGCCGAAACTCTCCCTGATGGGCGTAGCAGGAAAGTGGAAGAACTGAATGGATTTTGTAAGTTGGCTATGCCAGATGATGGCATCTACATCGCGATCTGGAATGTGAATATTGAGTGGGTAAAACCTACCATAAGGTCATGTTAAATCACTATAATGAGCAACATGGTAGCATTAGAACTGAAGTAGTCCCCACACAGACAATGCCACATTTAGATCTAGGTCGTGATAAATCCAACGCTATACATGGGCCAAAAACAATTACAATCGAAAGCTTGACATTAATGCAATTAGTTCCTTTTACAATTTTGTGCGACCAATAGATCCATCTCAGAAACCAACTCAGAATCAAAATCTCGCACACGTCACGCTTTTGGGCATGATACCAACTGTTGAACCACAATCACAAATGAAAAAACGTCTCTGATCACCTACTGAAACTTCGCCGCCATTCACAAAAGGAGTACACAATAAGACCTCTCCATTGCTACCATTAGATTCTGGCCCTAAAGATCTGCTATTTGAAGCGTCATTAATCCCATTACATGAGGCTCCAGTAGGCAATCTAAATGATCCACGCGAATATCCGCCCTTGCCACAGACTGAAAGAGTTAATGGTAGCAAATCTGGCGCTTCTAAAAAATCCCCTCAGTCAACCATCGGGTCTCAACAGGGAAACTGCCACAGCCCAGCAAATAGGCCCAAACAACCAACTATGTTGGAGAGAAACACAATTTCATCATAAAATAGAAAACAAAATGGACTGGCTGCCTGTTCTCACGAACAAAGTACACATCTTTGGAGCTTCGAACCTGAGTCGTATTAATGTTGGGCCCCACCCTGAAACACAAGTTGCCTGCTACCCTGGAGCAAAATTGTGGCATGCAAAAGTACACAGGATCATTTAAACCAGAGTAAATAGTGGTTAACATCGGTATTAATGAGATGAATGAGCCCATCCCTAGTTCATAGATTAATACTGCTTTTCAGTGCAATCAAGTCAAAATTCCCAAAAGACCGCGATTTATTTGGCAAAGCTTAACTATTCAAGTCGGTTGACAGCTCAGCAGAGGTTGGCGATTCAGTCCCTCAATTCGACGGCTGAATCATCAAGATCTGTGACTGTCATTCCTGCACTTAGACTCTCCGAATTTAATGTTGTTAAGGACAACATACATTGGACTGAAAAAGACAGCTAACTCTTCGTATTCTGCCTGGCTTACATTCCTAGATTTAAACTAGACAGGGGCCAAGGTAACATCCGCAAAGAAAGAGGACTGGGCAGTAATATTGTCAATCAAAATGGCTCCCCATTATGTCACTGCTTAATTTTGGCCGAATGTTTGTCCCAACACCAAAACCTAAAACAGGTTTGGATGCTCTTTTAGATAATGGCTGTATGGAAACATCTGAATTTAGTCAGCGTATTAAGTTAGCAGACTTCTTTCGTAGCTCTAATAATAACATTCCACAATTCATTGAACAAACTGTTTGGCTACCAAACATAAAACTCGTTGACCCAGCGATCGGTGAAAGCATAGAACTCTTTTCAGAATGTGTAAAAAAATTCCACATTTCCTAACGATCAACCAAATTTACCCTATGAGGAACGCCAGACCCTAATCGAATTGTCTAAAAACAGCGAAATTGTCATCAAACCTGCAAATAAAGGATCAGCTACTGTAATAATGCTATAAGAGAACTATACACGTGAAGCACAACGACAACTTAGTAACCCAAAGCATTACCAGCAACTAAGCGAACCACTTTGGTAAAATAATGGCAGAAAATTTAATGAGATTCTACAAAAATTCCTCGATGGCAAGAATATCACCGAAAAGCAACATAAGTATCTATTTGCTAGGCTTGAATCAAAACCACGGACTTTCTATCTTTTGCCAAAAATTCATAAACCCATAGATTCGTGGATGGACCCGATGTCACAACCCGTACGACCTATAATCTCAGATTATGGTTCAGAATCCTATAGAATCAGTGAATACATCGACTATCATCTACAGCCAATATCAAATAGATATCCCAGCTTCTTGTAAAACACAGAAGACGTCTATCCCAGGACCTGGATACCTCCTAATTCATTTCTGGTCATGCTTGAAATCGATGCTATGTATACAAACATTGACATCCAGAAGGGTATAAATTCTATTCGCAAAGCATTCGCGAACTACCCAGATACAAACAGGCCAGACAGAGTAGTAATAGCTCTAGTAGAGCTTAAAGGGAAAGGATTTTGAATTCGATGGCGAAATTTACCAACAACTCTGCGGCTGTGCGATAGGCAAGTGCTTTGGCTCATGTTTTACCAATATTTACGTAGCAGAATGGGAGGAGGAAGCATTAGAAAAGTGTCCAAAGCAGCCACTCATGCTCATCTGTCGCAGGTACCTTGATGACATTTTCATGATTTGGCAGCACACAAAGGCAAAGTTTGACGAATTTTCTCATTAACTTTATTCAATGATCTACTCAATACTTTTTTGCGTTTTCGCAATTCTCTGGCTTTTCTGACCGAATATTCTCTTGACATAGACTTTAGATATATTTTTACACCTTCCCACCATTGCATTCTGTCATCATAAATTTGTTTCCGTTCAACCCAATAAGGCAAACAGCTCTCTAAACATTTACGATAGCAAATATCGTGCAGCAAAGGAGTGTTGAGTTTTCAAAACCCATCCCCTCTGTTAATCCACTCAGCATTGTCTAATGTGGCGCATACCATATTAGGATCGAAAAAAGCTACAGGCTTGGTATTCACTGAAGCTATGTAGCCTTTCAATCAGCAGCCGATATATATTCTATCTAACCGTGATGCCATTTTACCATCGGATGACAGCCATGTTAAATCATTGCTATCTGGATTAACAATTCGATATGTGTCTAGTAAACCTTTATTTCTACATATATTTTTCAAAATAGTGACGTGTCCATTTATTTCGCCTTGGATGATTTCTCTTTGACATCATCTAATACGTAATTAAAATCTCCCACAAAAATTAAGTTGTCAGACGGGTTCTGGTCAATTGTTGAAGAAATATCATTAAAAAATTCTTTACGTTGCTGATGAGATGTTGGGGCAAATAAGATTTAAGCAAGTGTTTGATACATCAATTGTAACCCAAACCTAGCGACAATTTGCATCTGCTATCGAAGAGATAATGTTTACAGAATGAAGACAACACCGAAGGAAAACAATTGCTAATCCAGCACTTTGATCATGTGATAAGGAATAATAAATTTGTGATTTGGAAATATCATTGAAGGAATTATACACTTCAGGTTTTTAAATTTGTGTCTCTTGAAGGAACGCAATATCGACCCTTTCGTTTTCTAATTCCTCCAAGAGATGACATTGTTTAATATGGCTGTTTAAACCTCGACAATTGAGTGTGCAAATGATTCATTATTATCATAAGTATTTATAACTGGATGGTTACTGTCGCCATAATGAATCTAACTGGATTTTTTTCTTGATGATTTCCTTGCCCATTTACCTACTTTTTGTTGAACTCAGTATTTCCTAAATCTACTCCATTTTCTGAACGATACATCACAATTCATCAGGCCATTGCGAGCTCTGTGTCAGCAATTGACATCACATCATCATCCATGTCATTTTCTTCGATTACAGAATCAGAACTATATACATCTTTTTTACGTTTAATACCTCCTTTTTCTGTATCAACTATCCCTGAACTATCTTTCTCTACATAGGTTACGTCAGGTGGGCTTAAAAGAAATTCAAATGATTTTTCTGTTCCTTGCGACCTGAACTTGGTTTGCCCCAAATTCACCTCATCTTCTAAACTATAGTTATTCTGCTCTGTACTATCATCATTACTGCCGGCATGTTCTCCTTTGTTATTCTTTGATGGTATTATGTTTAACCCGACCTCTAGAACCTCAATTTCATCTGTACTACTAACTGCCACTGGATCTTTTAACTTAACATTCAGAGGTTCGGTGGTATGAACATCAGCGACTGCTACACTAGTCTCTCGCCCTGAGACAGCCGGCGGTGTTCATACAGCTTCAGATACGACAACATGCGCTTCTCCTCTGGTCTTTGGACAACGAAATTTAAAATGATCAGGAGAACTACAAGTTAGACACTTGTTTCGGTATGGACAATCAGCGGCCAGGTGATCACTGCTGAGATGTATTCTGCACTCTTTTAGATTGCCCCCTATACCACAATGGGAGAACAAACCGACCATCAAGCGTTAGTTTGCTTGGTAGCGGCTTGTCCATCTTTTCGAACCACACTCGCCGTACCCCATTTTCTAATGTTCTGCCAAATGGGTAGGTTTCCCTTTTATCCTTTTGCACCGTCCCATACTTTTCTAGCTCTTCCATTACTCTTTCATCGGGAATTTCTAATGGAACCTTTATTTTAGCTAATAGATTGTCTGATTATATCTCCACATTGCAGACCTCACACTTCACTATCAAAACCTCACCAAGCAGCTTTTTTTTAACAGCTTCGCAGCTTACGGCGACATTCCATACGAATTTGGAGACATTAATAAGCCCCTGCATCACATTCGGGCCCGCACCAAGCACGTCCTTAAGCCCCTGATAGACTTCAATGGCAGTCACGCCCCAACCATTGGTGGTGAATTTCAAACTTAATCTACGTTTGTAAACCGATGCCATCTTGGTTTATAAGGTAATGAAAATCATGTAAGTCACTACATTTTTACAGACAATCCAACATTTAAATACAATATTAAGACACCACACAAAGAGCTACACACTAACGAATTAGTGTCCCCTTTAGAACGTGATGTCTACCAACATGTATATGATGATATAGCTGTCGCATAGTTGTTAGCCTTAGCTGATTGACAAATAACGTTTGGTTCACTAATATCTAAAAGACTACCACGCAAAGAGCTAAACACTAAAAAATTAGTGTCCCTTTTAGAACGTGGTGTTTATCAACAAATATACGAAGATATGGGCAGTCGTATAGTGGTGGGTTTGAGCTGGCTGACGATATGCATTCAACTGAAAGCAGTTTTATTTCGTCAACACACTCGACTCGACCTAACAAAGGATTTCAATCTTAAAAAGAACTCAATCAATCAGATCTAGGCAACGCTAATTATCTAGACGAGGTACTATAGCTATAGCACAGCGGCTCAAATACAAATGCACCGGACTGACCACGGCAAGAGGGGATCTATTAAATGGCGAAATTCGCCAGTTAACAGATTGCCTTCACAAAACTGCAGCCACAAAATGTGAGTAAACCAGGACGAGAATTTACAAAATAGATACAAAATAGGAATCTAAATACTAATCAGAAATGCATGTACAAAATTTAATTACAAAATCACTCTAGAAACTAGCAAATTTGAGCAGGGAAAGTGAGACACGTCTGAACGATGTCACTACTACTACTACTACTACTACTACTACTACTACTACTACTACTACTACTACTACTACTACTACTACTACTACTACTACTACTACTACAACTACTACTGCTGCTGCTGCTGCTGCTGCTGCTGCTGCTGCTGCTGCTGCTGCTGCTGCTGCTGCTGATGATGATGATGATGATGATGATGATGCTGATGCTGATGCTGATGATGATGATGATGATGATGATGATGCTGGTGCTGCTGTTGCTGCTGCAGGTGCTACTACCACTACTTATTTTTTTCTTTTCTTTTTTGAAAATCCGACGCTGACGCAGTCGGACACACTTCACGGAGGAACTCCTTTAAAAAAGGCTTGCAACAACCCCCCCCCCCTAGAAAATCTGGTGAAATAGCACGCTTTATTAACAGTATATGAATAACATTAAAACTTAACATATCAAAACAGTGCAAGCTAAAATACTCTATTATCATATACCACAACCGTGGCATAACTACATAGAAAACACAATTAATAAAGAGCTGATAACATAACATAATTCAACAAAGCCATTACTATTTGCACACCGTGTAGTAGTAGGCCCAAATGGCGAGCATAGCTAACCAACAAGTGGTAAAGCGACTCATCAATAATTAGCAGTAAGCTACTGCTACTCATTGATGCCATTGAGCTGATTCATGATCGGCAGGCTAAGTAGATCAAATGTAGTTTAACGTAGCACACCGTATAGTAGTAGGGCCAAATAGCGAGTGCAGCTCGCCAACAAGTGGCGAGGTGATTCGTCAATAAGTAACAAAAAGTCACTCATTGACGCCATTTAGCCGATTCTTAAATGCCCGGCTGACGTAGTAGCCTTTATGTGATATAATGCGCAAAGCAAAAGTATACAAACTATGACTACATAGATGGCGCTTTGGGTTCACATTGTAAATTTACTTCATTGTAAGTTTTTGCAAATTACCCTGGAACAAATACACCTATAGTAAGCATTTACAACAGGAAGCTAATTGTAAGATATCACACTCTGTTAATTTGAAAATCGGATCACCTCCAGAATATTGACATAATCCTCATTTGATATTTAAATATACTGATTTCCAAGGTTATGATATTCGTCGAGATTAGAATCTCCTAAGGCATTACAATTTTAAAATAAAGGCAATTAAATTAAATCAAAATAGCATTTATCAATATACAGCAAGCAGCGAATGTGCTAGCTTATACAAGTTCTGCTTCTGATATTTTTAGATATCCGTATTCAATTGATACTAGGCCAGTTTTGCACCATACGTCTTTAAATCTACTTTCTCTCCCATGTTCTACTAGCCTGTAAAATTCACAATGAATGAAGTTTATCAACAATGATCGAAATATAGCTTGTATGGCTCTTTGATGGTTGTTGCCGGTTTTATCTCTGGCCTCTGAACACCGATGCTTCCAGATTGCCCACACTCCTACAGATAACAGGGTTATTAACAATTCTTTCTCTATATATAGATATATACCCAAAAGCTTGTAGTTATGCGACACTGAGTAAATAGATGGCCTATCGTTTCCTCCTCAGTATTACATAATAAGCACCAGTCTGTACTTGTTATTTTACACATATAAGTAAAATGGCCGCCCCATAGCCTTCGATGGAGTAATCGCCATGCCAGGTCCCGTGCATTTCCTGGTAGACAAGGTAGATGTATTGCTTTCCAGGCATTTTCCCAGTTCTTTGGCGTGCATCCTAAATTGTTCCAATGCCTAACCACAATAGGAGTCTGTCTCCGACTTTGCATTAGAATTCTATACCAGTCTCTAGATGCCATGTTGTATTTTATATGTTCTGACATAAATACTAATGTTGGTTGTAACTTATCAATGTTGCCACGTGCTTTCGGCAATTTGAACCATACAGCAGGTATTGCATTCCTTATTCTAACAAATAAGCGCTGAGCATCAATATATCGCTAGATTTGAGTGCCGCATTCGACACTATTGACCATCAGATACTTTTACCACAATTGCGTCATACATTTGGATTAGATGGCCCAGTATGGAACTGGTTTGAATCGTATCTATCTGAGAGATATCAGTCAGTCTGCGTAAACGGATCATTCTCCGAACCGATCAAGCTCACGTGTGGTGTGCCGCAAGGATCGATTTTGGGTCCAGTATTATTTACGCTATACACACGGCAACTTGGACAGAAAATCGAGAACCACAACATCCAACGCCATTTCTACGCCGATGACACGCAGCTCATCAACAGTTTTATACCATCAGTATCAGCCGCAAGTATGGCAACAGATCAACTAAATGACTGCTGTTCGGACATTAAATCCTGGATGACATTGAATATGTTGAAGCTAAATGACGACAAAACGGAGGCCATGCTAGTTGGTCCGGTGACTAGGCGCGCTAAATCAGACTTGACATGCATCACTGTTGGAACAAGCCAAATAAATCTGTCACCTGTGGTGAAAGATCTAGGGGTAATGCTTGATAATGAACTGACCATGGAAAAGCATGTTAATCATCTCTGCAAAGTGTGCTCGTACCAGCTACGTAATATTGGTTGCATCAGACGGTATATTACGAAGGAGGCTACAATCATGCTTATACTGGCGTTAATATCGTCAAGACTTGATTATTGTAACAGCTTGCTTATTGGTGCACCAAAACAACTTATTCATAAGCTACAGATTGTACAAAATACCGCTGCTAGAATCAAATCACTCCACCGAAAGTATGATCACATAACCCCTGTCTTACAGAATTTGCATTGGCTCCCGATCGAGCAGAGAATCACTTTCAAAATGTTATGCTTGACTTACCAATGTGTTTCCGGTACTGCCCCTGCATACTTAACTGAACTAGTACAACCATATTCGCCAGGTCGATCACTCAGATCTGTCAACCAGATGCTGCTAAACGTCCCAAAAGTAAATTCTACTACATATGGCCACAAAACTTTCGCTTACGCAGCTCCCACCGAGTGGAACAATCTACCACTTAGTCTAAAAAACTCAGCATCATTAGATATTTTCAAATCACAACTGAAAACCACCCTTTTCAAACGAGCATATTCTCAGTAGATATAGCTATACGCACTAGCGCTTAGAGCACGCATTGTCATGGATTCAGCGCTTTATAAATGTACTTATTATTATTATTATTATTATTATTATCGCATTGATGTTGTTCTTGCTACATCTTGCATTGCAATCCATTTACGAGATTTCGGATTTACCAAGTCAAGTAAATATTGAATACCATTTTTGGCCATAGAGGGCAAATATAATACATCATCATTATCACGAATCAACTCGTTGCCCCAAATACGTTGCTCTAAGGCATCTTCCCAACAATTGGGTTGTGGCATTGATCGTGTAAATATTTTTACGGCTTGGAGCTGTTCTTTATATACATTTGGTATCTTTTGATGATTAGGTGGCAGTTTATTGCACATAAATAAACATTCTACTGGAAATGGGTTTACGTACCTTTGGAGAAGTGCCCTTGAAACACTTGACCAAGATGAGTTTGAAGTGAGTAACTTATTCAAGAATTTCAATTTTAAAGAAGCACACTTTGCTGAAACATTAACCAAATCCAGGCCTCCGGTATGCTTTCATTGGTGAGGATTGACTGTGATACTAAATGGGCTTTGTCCTCCCATAAGAAGGACAAACGCAACGTGTTGATCTTTGACTCTACTGATTTGGGTATATGAACTACAGAAGCGGAATACCACAGTCCAGATAAAATTAAATTATTAAGGACAAATGTCCTGCCAAAGACAGTTAGGCGACGTCGTTTCAAATTTATTAATGCACACTTTAGCTTGGATTGCATTTCTTCCCAGTTTAGTAATATATTTTGTTCTCTACAAAAGTAAATACCCACAATTTTTATGACATCATTTGACCAGTTAATAGCCATCACATTGTCAGTTCTGCGCTTCCAATCTCCCAAAAATTAGCCCTTAGAATTGTCTTATTGACTTTAAGCCCTGATGCCTTTTGAAAATCTGTTAATACTTCATTTAAAATCCTAAAATCCGTATATTGACCCGTAAACACAGTCGTATCATCTGCATATTGAGAAACCTTTAGTGGCTTTTCTACGCCACGTATACATATTCCTTGAAAGTCATTGCGTTGCCTCAACGTAGCCCCCAACGATTCCATAGCTATGACGAATAGAAGCGGGGACAGTGAGCAACCCTGTCTGACACCTCGTTCCAACACTACAGGTATGGATAGCTGATTGTTAACTAAATAGAAACTTGTTATATCAGTATATAAAATATTGACCCATTTAATAAATCTTGAACCAAAGCCAATATGGTCTAAAGACTTAAACAAGAAATCCCATTCTAGTCTGTCAAACGCCTTCTCGTTATCAAGTGCTATTATTGCTGCTGGGATACAATCCTTTTCAATTAATTGAATAAGGTCCCGTATAAGCAAAGTGTTGTTTAATATTGATCTTCCTGGCACAGAGCAGGTTTGATCATCATGAATGACTTCGCCTAGGACTGCGCCAAGTTTTAATGTTAGTGCCCGAGTAATAATCTTATAATCTACACAGAGTAGAGAGATTGGTCTATAATTCTGTATTTTATTTCTGTCACCCCTCTTGTATATAAGCCGAACATATGCTTGGGCCATCGATGTAGGGAGATGCCCTCGCTTAAAAATGTTGGTTGCTATTTCTTCTAATACTGGCCCAAATATGTGCCAGAATGTTCGATAACATTCAACTGGAAGTCCGTCACATCCAGGAAACCTTTCTAACTTCATACCTTTGAGTAATTTTGTCAAATCATCAATTGTTATTGATTGGTCACAGCTTTCGCGACATGAATCTGGAAGTCTTTTCGTTATATTAGCTAAAACATCTCAAGTTGCAGTTTCCTCGCTTCCCTCAGATTTATACAATGATTTGTAAAATTCGGATACTGTTTCAATCATTTCTGCATTTGAGCACACTGATACTCCATCATTAGTCTTCAGTGAGCGCATTAATTTCTCTACACCTCTTGCTTTTTCCAAATTACAAAAGTAACGTGTAGGCTTTTCGCCCTCGGTGTGCATTTGTGCTCTTGACCTTATTTTGGCGTCATCAAACTGATATTGCTCTATTTCATTTAGTCTACCTTTTAATTTAACTAATAGTTCGTAATAATTATATTCCCCATCATTAATTTTCTTATTAATTTTACACAACGACCTCTGAATCGCCTTTTTACGCTTTCGTATTTCACATGCTTTCCTAATGGAATACTGCCTTGAAATATATTTCAGGTCTGATTTAGCATCTTCCCACCAGTCTGTTATACATTCATACGAACCTCTTCTTTCATCCCAATGCCTCCAACAACTTTCCACACATTTGCGGTAGCAACTATCTCGTAGCAATGCTACATTAAGTTTCCAAAATCCATCTCCTCGTTTGACCCAGTCAGCATTGTCTAATGTGATGGAAAACATATTGTGATCAGAGAAAGTTACTGGTTTTATGTTAGTTTTACACATGTAACCTTTCAATGAACGTTCTACATAGATCCTGTCTAACCTTGAAGCTAACCTTCCATCGGTTGAAAACCAAGTAAATTCCTGGCCTTCTGGATTTTCAATCCGATACGTGTCTAACAAGCTTTTATTTTCACAAATGTGTTTCAAAATAGTATGCGATGTGTCATTAAAATTAGACCTAGAGTTTCTGTCTTTAGCCTCGTCTAATATGCAATTAAAGTCACCGCCCATAATTAGGTTTTCAGGCGTTCTGTCTTGAATTATTGTGGAAACATCATTTAGAAATTCACGGCGCAATTGATGAGAGGTAGGTGCATAAAGGCACATCAAATTTAAACTTGTGTTTAGTACATCAATTGATACACAAATCCATCGTCCATTTGGATCTGATGACGACGATATAACGTCAACATAGTTGAGACAGTGGGGCAGGATAAGAATGGCCACTCCCGCACTATTATCTTGTGATAAAGAAAACAAAATCTGCCCTTTTGAAATATCTTTGAGAGATTCATATACTTCAGCTTTTTGAATTTTGGTCTCTTGTAGAAAAGCAATATCAACTCTCTCATTTGCTAATTCTTCAAGCAAGTGGCGCTGCTTGAATTCGGTATTTAATCCTCTGCAATTGATGGTGCAGATAATCATAATTTGTAAAATGATGTTTACAACCGCCATCATTAGATTAACTAGATTTGGTTTTTTTAGTTCGTTTCTTAGACCATTTACCTAATTTTCCTGCGAATTCAATATTTCCTAGTTCTACCACAGACAAATAATCATATTTGGAAATATCAGAATCATGGCGCAGTAGACGATATTTCACGCCTCTCGCCGTTACATATGGCATTAACACTTCACCCCCTTCTGATCGTTACATTACCATTTCATCTTTCATCTGTGAACTCTGTGTTTGAATGGACACATCTGATTCTGCAACTGACATTGTATCATCATCCATATCATTTACTTCAATCTCAGATTCTGAGCTATTGTCTTCTTTATGACGCTTATTGCTACTTAAGTAACATTTGGCAGGAGCATCATTTACCATATCTTCAAGCTGACTTAAATCAAGTGGGCTTAGCGGAAAATCGACTGAACTTTCCGTCTTCTGAGTCCTAAACTTATCCTGTCCTAATTTTAATTCATCTTCTAAAGAATTGTAAACTGGCTCTTCTGTAAGATCATCATTTTCCTGCGTGTCTTTTACAGCCACGTTTGGCTCCACTGCATTTTTAGTATTTTCTTGACTTACGGTTATACCCTCCTCTAATACATGAATTTCATCAACTGTAGTTACTTTAACAGGATTTGATGATTTGTTTGTGTCATTTACAGTGGCATGAACCAAAACAACAGCTTCCGTAGCGGTTGCTTCAGAAGCATTTGACTCAGTTGCATCCTTTAATGGGCGATTATCTCCTGATACTGAGGGCTTGTTTTTGATTTTTTGGACAGCGCCATTTAAAATGGTCAACTGAACCACAGAGCAAACATTTGTTTCGATTGGGACAATCTGTTGCCAAATGGTCAGTACTTAGGCAGATCCGGCATTCTTTAATTTGCCCTCTATACCATAAGGGCAGGACAAAGCTGCCATCAAGCGTCAATCTGCTTTTTAAAGGGCTATCCACTTTATCAAACCAAATACGTCTTACACCGTTTTCTAGCGTTCTGTCAAAGGGATACGTTTCCCGCTCAATCTTTTGCACTTTGCCATACTTCTTGAGGTCACTCATGATTCTGTCATCTGGAATTTCTAGTGGAACTTTCATCTTCACTAGCAACCTATCTGACTCGATTTCCTCTACGTTACAAACTTCAACGTTTACAATAAGAACATCTTCCAGAAGCTTTTCCTTGACCCCCTCATTTCACACTGTTACATTCCATACAGTTTTAGTAACATTGATAAGCCCCTGCAAACTAGCAGGTCCCGCGCCAACGACGTCTTTTAACCCATGATACACGTCGATAGCCGTGATACCCCGCCCCTTAGTTGTTATTTTAATACTTAGCGTACGCTTATAGGTTGCCATGGTGTTTTATAAAAGGAGGAAACCCATACTACTATAATATATAATACAAATATATAATTATATAACACCAACACGTCGGGGAAAGAGCTATGCACTAAATAAATAGTGTCCTGTAAAACCCTGACGTCTACCAACAAATATACGACTATAGAGTACAGTCGTATATTTGTTAGTTTGAACCACTTATTAAGTGGTTCACTAACACCTAACCGATTAAAGTGGTTTCCTAATGCATACTAACATATTACAGTCATATATTTGTTAGTCTGTTTGAGTTGACCGGGGACAGCCAACTGACTATAAAGATTTATATAATCAAGGTACTAGGCTTGCGCTTACAAATGACAAAGGAATTAAATCTACTCACTCAAGCGATCTTGCCAAATATAATGAGCTAGCCAGCAAACTATAGAAATAGTATACTGGCGCGGGGAGAAATGTATTGCATTGAACACAGTAAGAGGAGCCCTATTAAATGGCGGAAACCGCCAGCTAAGAGGAGTGCCTTTAGAAAATGGAGACAAAAAATCCGCTCCAACCAAGACAAGAATTTACAAATTAAACATAACGTTTGAAAGGAAATACAAATACGAAATATATGTATTAAATTTATCTACAAAATCGCGCTAGAAACTGGCAAATTCGGGCAGCAATTGCAGAGCTAAATAAACTCGTGCGTTCACTTCGACTACTACTACTACTACTACTACTACTACTACTACTACTACTACTACTACTACTACTACTACTACTACTACTACCACTACTACTGCTGCTACTGCTACTGCTACTGCTACTGCTACTGCTACTGCTACTACTGCTACTACTACTACTACTACTACTACTACTACTACTACTACTACTACTGCTGCTGCTGCTGCTGTTGCTGCTGCAGGTGCTACTACTACTACTATTTTTTTTTTTTTTTGAAAAACCGACGCTGACGCAGTCGGACAAACTTCACGGAGGAACGCCTTTAAAAAGGCTTGCAACACCCCCCCCCCAGAAAAAAACCTGATGAACTAGTAATCTTGATTAATATTACACCAAAACAATGATAAATAATGAGCATTAATACAATCTATAAATACATATGGCTTAAAAAGTATAGATACAAAACAATAGGCTGATAAAGCTCCGATAGCAAAACAAAACTTAACAAAGGCATTACTATTCAACCCAGGTGTAGTAGTAGACCCGTGTGGCGAGTGCAACTATCCAACAAATGAAAAGTGCCTCGTCAATCTAGGACAAATAAGTCAATCATTGACACCAGTGGGCTGATTCTCTAAAGATCAGTGGGCGTAGTAGCATTTGGGTAGTATAATACATATAGTCGGCAGAAAAATTTCAGAAAAATAGATGGCGCTCTTGTTTACATTTTCAATTTACTTTATTGTAAGGTTTTGTAAATTACCATTCAATCCATGTGTGGTAGTAGGCCCGTGTGGCGAGTGCAACTATTCAACAAATGAAAAGTGACTCGTCAATCAATGACAAATAAGTCAATCATTGACGCCAGTGGGCTGAGTCTTTAAAGATCAGCGGGCGTAGTAGCATTTGGGTAGCATAACATATATAGTCAGCAGGAAAATTACAGAAAAATAGATGGAAATAGATGGCGCTCTTGTTTCCATTTTTGATTTACTTTGTTGTAAGGTTTTGTAAATTACCCGGGAACAAATAACCCTATAAAACTCTGTACAAATTCCTAAAATTACCTGGGACAATTTTATAATTCAATGGCAACATACTTTATCGATTGATTATTAAATTACCCCAGTCTGTTTATTTGTTAACATGAATTATTAAACATAACAATATCAATGTGCAGACTAAAATGAATTACATTACACAGATTAATTAAAAGACACAGATAAATCAGCTGTAGTAATTAAATGATTTAAGCTAGTGCAGCCTCATTTATTTTTACAGCTCCCAACTCTATTGAAACTATGTTTGTTTTGCACCATATGTCCTTGAATACTTTTTCTTTACCATGCTGCTTTAATCTAAAATATTCGCACGGAATATGATTCAGCAGCAATGAACGAAATATCGCCTTTATTGCTCTATTGTGATTGCCCATAGATGGATTTTTCGTCTGTGCACACCGATGTTTCCAAATGGCCCAAACACCTATGGTTAGTATTGTTATTAAAATAGTCCTTTCAGACTTTATGATATTTACACCGCTTGATCCAAATTCTCTAAATAAGACTACATGCGTGTCTAGAACAATGGGCTTCGCTCCAAATTTTGCCAAGATTTGGCTGATATAGTCCCAAAATTGTGACGATATTGAACATTCCGCAAATAAATGCTCGGTTGTTTCCTCGTCTGTTTGACATAAGTAACACCTATCAGAAGTCGTAATATTGCACTTGTATGTCAAGTGTCCCACCCATAGCCGTCGATGTAGTAATCGCCACAATAAATCACGAGCCATATTTGGTACGTATGGAGAATGTAAGATTTTCCATACATTTTTCCAACTGGATGGTTTATAGCTTGAGTCATCCCAGCTCCTAATTGCTATGGGAGGTGTTACTTGTTTTCGTCTCATAATATGGTACCATTCCTTGAATCTCATCTTGTATTTTAACATCTCATCATCAAGAACTAATGCGGGTTGTGGAGTCAAACTATTATTATTTACATTTGGCAGACGAAACCATTCAATTGGTACAGCATGTTTTATTTTATTTAGCAACCGCTGGACATCTATATGCCTCATATGTGTTTTTCTAGCTACTTCTTGCATTGAAATCCATCTACGTGTTTGAGGGTGTATCATATCAGATAAATGTTGAATGCCATATTTTGCAAAGGACGGTAGATAAAGTACTGCATTGTTATAACATATATTACTATTGCCCCACAATTGCTGTTCTAGTACTTCCTTCCAGCACGTAGGTGGAGGCATGTATCTGTCAAATATTTCTAACTCCTTAACTTGATCTTTAACCACATCTGGTATCATTTGGCTATTCGGAGGTGGCTTCTTTGAGGTAAAAACATGCTCCGCCAGAAATGGTACTACAATTCTCTCCATGAGAGCTCGTGAAACACATGCCCACATCTCATCTGATGTAATAAGATCATCCACAAATTTTAACCTTAAAGAAACACATTTCACTTTAATATCAATTAAATCAAGTCCTCCTTCTAACTTAGCATTATTGAGAACACGATGGGAAACTAAATGATTCTTTTCTTCCCATATGAATGACAATATCAACTCATTAACCTCCTTTTCTACATGTTTTGGCATGTGTACAACAGATGCTGTATACCATAGCCCAGATAATGCCAAGTTGTTGACAACACACACTCTACCAAAGATTGAAAGACGACGAAGCTTCCAATTTGCTAGTATTCTCTTAAGCTTAGATACTCGTTCATTCTAATTTTGTATTGTATTCGGTTTCCTGCCAAAATAGATGCCTAAAATCTTAATGGTATCATTAGACCAATTGATTTCAAGTGGCTGGTCATTCCGCTCTTTCCATGGCCCCAAAAATAATCCTTTGGATTTTCCTTTATTGATTTTCAAACCAGATGCATTTTGGAACTTTTCTAGTATGTGGTTTAAAATTGCAAAATCATTGTTTGAACTGGTAAACACAGTTGTGTCATCAGCATATTGTGACAGCTTAAGTGGTCTTTCTATGCCACGAATACATATGCCTTGAAAGTTATTATTTTGCCTCAATGCTATGCCAAGTGATTCCATCACAATAACAAATAATAATGGCGATAGGGAACACCCCTGTCTAACCCCACGTTCTAAGACAATTTCTCTGGATAATTGATTGTTCACTAAATAGCTACTCTTGATATCCGTATATAAAATCTTAACCCATTTAATAAAGTTTGAGCCTAACCCAAACGATTGCAAAGAATTAAAAAGAAAATCCCATTCCACACGGTCAAATGCCTTTTCATTGTCCAAGGCAATCACAGCTGAAGGGATGCTATCCTTCTCAACCAATTGTATACGGTCTCTTATTACCATGGTATTGGTTAGAATTGTCCTCCTGGGTACAGCACATGTCTGCTCTGTTCCAATGATTTCTCCTAAAACACTACCTAGTTTCAATGTTAGTGCTCTGGATATTATTTTGTAGTCTACACATAGTAGAGAAATTGGTCTGTAGTTCTGAATTAGACGTCTGCCATTTCCTTTATATATTAGCCTTACGTATGCCCTAGCCATAGTTGGTGGTAAATGGCCTTTCTAAAAAATTTCAGTGCCTAATTCTTCCATTATTGGCCCTACAAGGTGCCAAAACGTTTGGTAAAATTCAACTGGAAGGCCATCACACCCCGGTGTTTTTTCTAGTTTCATTCCTTTAAGGGATTTAGTTAAATCTTCTAGTGTTAAGGGTTGATCACAAAATTCACTGCCTGTGTCTGACACCTTTTTGTCTATATTTGCTAACAAATCCAATTTTGCATCTTCATCAATTCCCTCTGACTTGTACAATGACTCATAGTAATTGCATACAATAGTACTCATTTCATTGTTGGTAAAGACGGTTGAACCATCCGGCATGTTTAATGAGCAAATCACCTTATCTATTGCCCGTGCTTTTTCTAATGTGCAAAAATATCGGGTTGATTTTTCCCCTTCTGCGTGCATCTGGGCTCTTGCTCTAATTTTTGCACCCTCAAACTCATATTGTTCTATATCTCTTATTTTACTTTTAATTTTAACCAGTAATTCATAATAATTATCTTCACCATTATTTACTTTAGCATTAATTTTCATCAGTGATCGATGAAGTGTTTTCTTGCGTTTGCGTATTTCCTGTGCTTTTCTAATAGCATACTTTCGGGAAACATACTTTAAATCCAGTTTTACATCCTCCCACCATTGCAATGTGCTCTTATATGATGCTTTCCTATTAATCCAATGTTGCCAACAACTCTCTATATTATTCTTATAAAATTCTTCTCCCAACAGTGTTGTGTTTAATTTCCAAAACCTGACCCCTTTTGTTACCCAGTCAGCATTGGCAAAGGTTACACAAACCATGTTATGATCGGAGAATGCAACTGGCTTAATATTAACATCTCTCCAGTACCCTGTTAACAAACTATTCACATAAATTCTGTCGATCCTTGAACCAACTTTACCATCTACCGAAAAACATGTAAGATCGTTACCATGAGGTTTTGATATTCTATAGGTGTCAACTAAATTTTCATTATCACATATTTCTTTTAAGAGTCTATGTGATGTATCAGTATGAGTTGAAGTTGCATTCCTGTCATTTTCTTTGTCTATGACACAATTAAAGTCACCACCCATTACTAAGTTTTCAGTGATGTTATCTAGTGCTGCTTTAGACATCTCCTTAAAAAAATTACGACGTAGTTGATGAGATGCAGGTGCATATGTACACAGCAACGTGATACGTGTTTGTTGTATATCTAGCGTGACTCTCACCCAGCGACCATTTGCACCTGATACTGAAGAGATTATATTTACATAGGCTGAACAACGAGGGAGTATAACAATTGCTATGCCTGCACTATTATCTTGAGATAACGAATAAGATATTCTGGATCCAGAAATCTTTTCTAAATTATCGTATGATTCTGACTTCTGAATTTTTGTTTCCTGTATCAAAGCAATGTCAATCTGCTCATTTTTCAGAGTCTCTAGTAAGTGACGTTGCTTTATGTCACTATTTTAAGCCTCTACAATTGAGTGTGCAAATTAGCATAAAAGGTAATAAAATGCTGTGTAAAACCGCCATTATTAAGCTAACTAGATTTTTTTCGACCCTCTCTTAGACCATTTACCTATTTTACTCACAAACGCTGCATTACTTAGCTCAACTTTTTCCAAATGCTTATATTTTAATATATCTGAATCATGACGCAGATGCCTATATTTAACACCATTTGCCGTCACATATGGAACTAACACCTCTCCTGCCTCTGACCTGTACATGACCATTTCATCATGTGATTTAGAACTCTGTGTTTGAATGGATATGTCAGATTCAGCGACTGACATATTATCGTCTTTTATATCACTTTCCTCTATTTCTGATTCAGAACTCTCTCCATCTTTCTGTCGCTTTGTTCCACTCAATCGATCCGAGACACCAATTACTTTCTCTATATTATTTAAATCGTCTAGATTGAGTGTACTCAGTGGAAAATCAAAGTTAGTTCCAGTATCTTGTGACCTGAATTTTACTTGTCCTAAATTAAAACTCTCTTCCAGAGGGTATTGATCATCATCTTCAACTTGTGTGGAATTAGCCTCTCTGACATCCAACTTGGATTGACTTGTTACTGGAGTAAGACTTAGCCCCTCATCTAGAACCTCTATTTCACCGCCTGCAACTACAGCGATTGGATTCTTAGTTTTTTCCGCTTCTCATTAACATGGACTTCAGCTACAATCTCAGCAACTACTGGTTCGATGACATTTTCCTTAGCAACGTGCTTCCCATTAGTATGGATTTCAGCTACAATCTCAGCAGCTACCGGTTCTACGACATTCTCTTTAGAGACAACATGCTCTGCACTTTTATCAGCACCCTTTTTGCCATATTTGTTCTGCGGGCATCGCCACTTAAAATGATCAGATGATCCACAAACTAGACATTTGTTTTTGTTAGGGCAATCTGTTGCAAGATGTTCTGTGCTTAAGCAGATTCTACACTTTTTGATTTGCCCCCTGTACCATAATGGCAAGATAAATCGACCATCTATGGTGACCTTGCTTGGGAGAGGTTGTTCTACCTTTTCAAACCAAATTCTTCTGATGCCATTTTCTAAGGTTCGATCAAATGGATAGGTCTCGTGTTCTACTTTGTCCACTTTGCCATACTTGATCAATTCAGTGATAACCCGTTCATCTGGGATCTCTAATGGAACCTTCATCTTGACTAATAGACGATCAGAATCTATTTCCTCCACATTACACACCTCACCCTTCACGACAAGGACCTCGTCGAGCAACTTTTCCTTCACACTTTCATTAACTACGGTGACATTCCATACAGATTTGGAAACATTAACGAGACCTTGAAGGACCCGTGGCCCTGCCCCAACTACATCCTTCAACCCATGATACACCTCAATTACCGAATCCCCCAAGCCTTTGTCGTGATTTTAAGACTCAGGGTACGCTTATATGAGGTTGCCATGGTGTTTTATAAAAAGAGGAACCCCATACTACTACAATATATAATACAAATATATAACACCAAGACGTCGGGGGAAAGAGCTAAACACTAAATAAATAGTGTCCCCTTTTGAAACCCTGACGTCTACCAACAAATATACGAATAGAGACTACAGTCGTATATTTGTTAGTTTGAACCACTTTCTAAGTGGTTCACTAACACCTACCCGATTAAAGTGGTTTCCTAATGCATACTAACATATTACAGTCATATATTTGTTAGTCTGTTCGAGTTGACCGGGGACAGCCAACTGACTATAAGGATTTTATATAGTTAAAGAAATAGGCTTGTGCTTACAAATGACAAAGGAATTAAATCCACTCACTCAAGCGATCTTGCCAAATATAATGCGCTAGCCTACGAACTATAGAAATAGCAGACTGGCGCGGGGAGAAATGTATTGCATTGACCACAGTAAGAGGAGACCTATTAAATGGCGGAAACCGCCAGCTAAGAGGAATGCCTTTAGAAAATGGAGACACAAAATGCGCTCCAACCAAGACAAGAATTTACAAATTAAACAGAAAGTTTGAAAGGAAATACTAATACGAAATATATGTATTAAATTTATCTACAAAATCGCGCTAGAAACTAGCAAATTCGGGCAGCAATTGCAGAACTAAATAAACGCGTGCGTTCACTTCTACTACTACTACTACTACTACTACTACTACTACTACTACTACTACTACTACTACTACTACTACTACTACTACTACTACTACTACTACTACTACTACAACTACTACAACTACTACTACTACTACTACTACTACTACTACTACTACTACTACTACTACTACTAATGCTGCTGCTGCTGCTGCTGCTGCTGCTACTACTACTACTACTACTACTACTACTACTACTACTACTACTACTACTGCTACTGCTACTGCTGCTGCTGCTGCTGCTGTTGCTGCTGCAGGTGCTACTACTACTACTACTACTACTACTACTACTACTACTACTACTACCACTACTACTACTACTACTACTACTACTACTACTACTACTACTACTACTACTACTACTACCACTACTACTACTACTACTACTACTACTACTACTACTACTACTACTACTACTACTACTACTACACCAACACTAATACCACAACCACAACTACAAACACAAACACAACCACCACCCCACCACTTCTACTACTGCGGCAAAAACGGATTCTATCCTGATCTGGTTGAATGTCCATGTGCAAACCAAGTGAAGAATATCTTTGAAAATTGACCACTGGAATAACTGGTTCGATAACCGAGCCAGTAACAGTTTCTCTTGGTCTGCAAATAGATAGCGACGAAATAAAAACTGTTGTTGTTCTTTCCCATTAGCCGTTTAATGGTCAAGCCTGTCTAAATGGCCTCTGCGTTGCATTGAGAAATATCAATTTGCCGGGTCCAATAGATCTTGAGAAATATCAATTTTCCGGATAACAGAAATCTATTTTTGTAAATTGCTGTGCTAAATTTACAGAAAATAGTCATTCACTGGGCAAAGATTTAAATTTTCTCGAATAATATTGACCATTAAAGATTTTGTGATATAAGTATCATTTCCATTCCCTTGAGGCGCTGTTGTTCATAAAATCTGAGAGTGACAAAAACAAGAAATATGACATCTAGATACTTGCCATAGAAGATATGCTGTTGAGGATCTTTTACACTCCATCAAGTTAATATATAATCTATCATCATGGAATATAAGCATGTGCGAAGTACAATAGTTGCGACACATGCGGCTCAGACATATCAAACAAATGACCCAAAGGGCCTTGACGCTCAGCTGCCTAAACAAAAGGCTCTAGAGCACACTCTATAGATCAATAGCATAGATCTATCGTGAGAGAAATTAAGTTTTGCACGTGAACTGGCTTGGCATTTTAGATGTAAATATCACCATCATTCAAATCGGCAAAATACTTTGAGAGTTATTGACCAAAACCTTTGAAACGTGGACATAGGTCACTGACCTAATTCCCAGATCCAGTAATATGGTTTAGCATATTGCATATAAATATCAAGTTTCATCCAAATCATTCACACAGTTTTCAAAATATTGACGATAATCTCTGGACCGCCTTTCGCAATAGTGATCTTGAACAATGTTTAAGCGAAAAAAGATAACACCAGGGCTAACAATTTAAATTGATGACGTACAGTCAAACATGCAGTGACCCCTGTTGTGCTAACTTACCTCTTTAATGGTCAAGACAGCCAAAACGGACTATGGAGTGGTCTTTAGGAATGTCCATTTTTTCATCCAAGAGAATATGCTTTTTGAAAATTTACCACTGGAATGACTGGCTCGGTAACCGAGCCAGTCACTCAAGTGGTAAATTTCCAAAAATAAATCTTCTCTCAGCCGGAAAATAGACACTAGCTAAGAAAAACGTGATTTTCTTGACCATATTCATGGTCAAGCCGGCCCAAAAAACAGCACCTGTAGTGATCTTGAGTGAAGTCTATTCGCACGACAACAGAAAGCTGTTTTTGTAAATCTTGTAAAATCTTGACCATTAAAGAAGGGTTAATTGATATACGTAGAATTTTGAGCACTTTGAAGCGCTGTTGACACAAGAGGGGTTAAGAGACCACACAACGGATAATTAATAGATGGTCTCTTAATACAGGTGGTCTTTATAGCAGGTTTTACTGTATTCCACACAATCCATTTGCTCATGGTATTGAATGGCCAAATTAGCATCAGGGCATGCGTAGGGTGACTTTATTTAGAAAACAATTTGACTGAGGGGCAATGCTGCCTTAGGCAGCAACAACTTTGAGTTATATATATTCAACATCATATATGTTAGAGCCCACAATGTGCATATTAAATATCTAAGCTGCAGAAGAAAGAAGTTAATCTGTTAATTTGAGTTTTTATCATCATTGGAAATAAAAACATGTCAGGATAATCGTGATGATAAATCAGTTGATGGTGGAAGGAATGCAGTTCACAACCTGTCTGTTATTCACATACGAAAGTGCCCCTACTACTGCAAATATATTAAGAATAAGCGAGGGAATATGGGATTGGCTTAAGTCAACATCACATATACGGTGTACATTTTTCAGCGTCCATAAATCGGCGATTTAAGATCCAATCAACCTCATTTTCACAATACAGATATTAGATGACGGGATGAACGTATTGACACGGTTTTGTGCCACTCTATCAGGAAACAAAATTGTACCACCATTGCTGATAGCGTTTGGACGTACGGACGGACAGACGGAGGGCGGGCAGGTAGTTTCTCAATCATGTAGGATCAATCACAGCCCTCACCTGTTGAAGCGTCCTACTGTTTAGTACACAAGTAAATCTAAGCTTAGTCTCGATAGCACAAATTTAAGAAAATACATTTTTAATTAAATTCCTGTGCCATTGCAATTTTTTCAGTGTTACGGACTGATGAACTGACGGACGCCTAGACAGATGGACACCTAGACAGACAGATGAGTGGACGGACGGACAGACGCACATACGGATGCCTAGACAGACGAACGGATGTATGGATGGACAGATGGACAGCCAGACAGATATGGGTCGGGTGTGATCGTTATAGCTCAGACTGACTGGTCCGTTGGGCTAAAATTTATACAGGCTGACAGACAGACAGACAGACGGATGGACGGACGGACGGGCGGGTGGACGGCCGGCCGGACGGACGGACAGACAGACAGACGGACAGAACCGCATACTGACAATTATATACTAGTCGCGAATCGCAACTAAAAATAATTGTATTTATCGACGACTACTTTCAAACGTTATTCATATATTTTTATCTTCTTACCTTCATGTTGAAACGTCAAAAGTAAGATTACGACAGAATTAAAAAGTATCTGAGACGAGCGCTCTTCAAAGAAAACAGCAGGCTTAATCTCGCTCTCGTCCGCTTTGATTTATATAGGCTACCTGGATTACATAATTCATTATAACTTAATAAAACTCTGCCACGTGGTAAAAGCGTAACAGTGGTTTTTCCGTTTATCAATTTTTAAAATAATTCTGATTTTCCATCGGCTCTAGGCACTTTAACACTTTTGAGAAAATTGCTTTGTTCTGGAGAAGAGACTGGAATGGTTAATTGCCGTTGTCCATTTTGAAATCGATATCTCTGAATGATGCCGCTATTTACGGGAGTCTAAGACAGCAGACGTTTTCCGTGAAAATCTTTCAAAATGGACAGCAGTAGTCTCAGGTATAATGAAAATGTGTTATCAGGTTTCAGGAGATGATAACATAACAGTGAAACGGTTCATTAAGCCGGTTTCATCTTGCGATCTTTTAAACGCACATACGTAGTTGTGTGTTGACACGTATCATGTTTCTCACTAAAAAATTTAATTAATGCTATCTAAACTCATCACCGTATGTCCTGTTTACGTCGAGGACAAGACCAATGACAATGAGGATAACGGCGTAATTTGCAAAATAGTTCTTCATAGAAGTGCAACAACTGAATGGATAAAGACATATGGTTTCTTAAGACTGTTCAGTCCCCATTGGACACACGTTTCGGAGACACACGACATCCGTTCTATTAGAGAGTTGATCGCAGGAATCTAACGCCATTTTCTGGTCATATAGTCGTCACCATGCTGACGAAGGGGCGAATATCGAAAATCACAGTTTTGAGAAAATCGCATTCAGGTTTTTCTGTATTTACCATCACAAATAATGCTACTCTTAAAGACATGTATTACTCAAAGTGACATACCAATAGAAAGCGCTTGGCCCCCTCTACGGACTACATATTACCATTATGTGTTTACCTAATTAATAAGGCAGTAATTAACTAAAATACATATTCGCCTCTTCGGGAAACGGTTTTTTATGCTGGTGAGATTGGCATATTCGCCCAATATTCGCCTGTTCGTTATGTACAATTCGTTGCATTTACTACATTTTCGCCTCTTCAATTTCTCATTCCAACAGTACTTAGCCATATTAATACTTCATGTTCGCCTGTTCGTGAAACACATGTTGACGTGTGAAGGCAATATTCGCCCGCACCACCGGTGATTTGTCGCTTAACCAGCGTGTTTGCTATTACACAGCGTACTGTAATGTTTAGTTAATTTCACCAGTAAACGACAGGTGGTGTTAACTCTAAATTTACAAAATGTAATATTCGCCCCGTCGTCAGCACAGCGACGAGATATGTATCTTTATGGACAGGTTGGGCCCGTATACGCACAATCATCTCAATATAGGATTGGCAATAATGTAGCCTACGACTTCGAGTAAAATATACTTAGTATTTGGTTCACAAGAATAAAGCCCGCCATCCATGTACGCGTATGTGCGTATGCGTATGCGTAGTGCGTATGCGTGAAATGCGTACTTGAATACATCCATGTGTACGTAGATTGAAGATTGATTTCTGTCCGTATATACATAGCTCCGCCCATTCATACTTGGATCTACATATATAGGCTATCTATACCCATACTAAAAATCTAGTTATCTTAATTTCACTGTGTGATAGATACAAAAATTTACACAATGCCTCCCGTACATTCAGTTCTATATCAGAGGCAGCTAGATGAGGAAGGATTTGGCCTCATGCTCATGGGCTTGTATGTGTGGGTGATAAAGAGAAACAGGAGGACGCATCGATGGTGGGTGCATGATCTTTTAAAGAAACGACATGATCATGGAGCATATTACCATCTTGTAAGGGAATTAGAAATGGACGGCGAGCAATTCAAACGTTATTTCAGACTCACCAGGGAACAGTTCAGACAAGTTCTTTTCTATGTGGAAGAATGGATTTCCAAGATTAACCTCACAAGAGAAGCAATATGTCCCAGGCAAAGACTTGCTATTTGCTTAAGGTAAGTGAAAACAATCATAAGCAATAATGGGCAAGAATGGGGTCGCGGGTGATCCCTAAAGTGTAGTAGTCCCCAATACAGTAGCTGTACAAAATATGCAATTATTGATATCACGCATTTTTCTACATCTACTGTCTTTATCTTTGACGTTTCAGCTGTATTTTTGCCACTTTCAGTAAATAACACTATGTTTTTAATATGTGACTAGAAGTAGTTGTTTATTTCGCATAAAATACATGAAACATAGTGCCAAATATGTATGTCGTATGCATAAACAAACATAATCCAAAATTTGTGTGCCATGTGCAGAACCACGAACCCAACCATTTTCACCTAATACTTATTACTTGGATTGAGCGTCTCCATTGCACTGGAATAGACACCCTGAAAATCAGTTTCCTGGACTTGTATGTTGTAGTTTTGAAAACCGTGATTGGGCTGTGTCACATGTAGTTGAGGTTGTGCTGAACATGTTTGCACTTGCTGATTTTGCTGTGGCACTGAGTACGCTGCTTGTGGCATCATGGGTGTCACCTTCTCCGTGTTTTCAACATTGTACAGCAGTGTTGTTATCTGCATTTGTAGCCAACCTTGTTTGTCAAGGGACAGTTTCTTTGTCCTAAGAGCACAACTCTCAAAGAAGTGATCTATGCCATCCCGGGGTGCCTCAATAGGTGTCTCCAGACGCTTAATGTGTACCTTTCCTAGCTCTATGAACGTGGATTGAAATGCGTTGCTATCGTCTTTCCTCTTCAGTGCTGACCTTTACTGGGCAGGGGTCTTGCTACTTTGTACAGATACGGCGGAATCTTGCACAGTCAGTGGTGATTGACAAGGGCTTGGCTGTCTTGAATTAGACGCCTCTGAGATGATTGGACTGGTGCTTAGCTGCTGTGCTGCAGCACTTTCACTGAAATAACAAAGAAACATGTACAGTCAAACCTGTATTAAGAGACCACCCACGGGAGCTGAAAAAAGTGGTCTCCTAAGAGCAGGTGGGCTCTTAATACAGGTGGTCGCTAGAGCAGGTTTGACTGTATAAGTCAACTAACTGTAAAATATACGATTGATTAGAAACGTTGTCCACCTCAAGATTCGTGTCAATTCAAATAGTTATTTAAATGAAAACACACTTAACCATTTCTTTTATGTTTATGTTTCACAGATATTTGGCAACAGGAGAAAGCTATAGGTCTCTCAGCTATGCATATCGCGTGGGTGAACAAACTATTGGGAAAATAGTCCCAGAGGTCTGCCAGGCGATTTGGCACACATTATCTCCAGTGTTCATGAAGATGCCTGCTACCTATGATGATTGGCGGCTCATTGCAGAGAACTTTTATGCCAAATGGAACGATCCCAACTGTGTCGGTGCAATCGACGGTAAACACGTCGTAATGGCAGCACCAGGAAACACAGGTTCATTATACTTTAATTATAAGGGCACTTTCTCTATGGTTCTATTGGCTGTAGTTGACGCTAACTATAACTTCATATATATTGACATTGGTTCCTATGGCCGAAACAGTGATGGGGGGATATTTTCTCACTCAAATCTAGGCAGGAAACTGATAGAAAAGAAATTGGGTTTACCTCCTGACAGAGTACTCCCAGGTGCTGAACACCTAGGACCTTTGCCATACGTATTGGTAGGGGATGAGGCTTTTCCCCTCAACGGAAATATGATGCGCCCATTCCCTGGAAAAGGGTGCCCCGATGACCAAAAGCTTTACAACTACCGGCATTCTAGGGCACGGAGAGTAGTCGAGAATGGATTTGGTATTATGGCAACACGATGGCGAGTGTTCTACTCCAAAATTTCCGTGAAACCTGAAACGACAAAGGATATTGTAAAGGCCGCGTGTGTGTTGCACAACATGCTACAATGACAGACCACACCAGCACAGATAACAACGCTGCTCGAGGATTATAATGCACAACTTGTTGAAGGTCTGCTGCCTTTTCAAAGAGTAGGATATCACGCAACACAGAAGGCCACAGAGATCCGACATAAATTTAAAGAATATTTTATTAATGTTGATCAACTGCTATGGCAGGAAGCCCATGTTCACCGTGGCTCATTCAATAATATATTTAAAAAATAGGTCCATGATTACCTATCATTGTCGCCAGCATCAGAATCTTCACCGTCATCATCTCCATCTTCCTCATGCGATCCTTCATCAGGCATGTTTGAGTCAGTTCTGAAATATGACACAGAACTTATGTTGTATGTGCTCTCAGCAAATATAACTGATACATAGTGAATCTCAAACTTGTTACCCTCTCCTATCACATATATCACACGAGTAAATTTGATTTGAAAGGAGCTTTAGCCATTGGTTATTACATAAAACAATTAACTGTTAACTATTAGATCCTTTAATACCGGGTCAAACGTGGTAACCCGAAGTGCCCATTTACTAACGAGTGTGATATATCTGATATGAAATCGTAACGAGTTTGCGATCCTAGACACATACATGAAGTGATACATTATCTATTGAATGGTTGACCTTAAAATATGAAGATGCATTTCCTGATGATGACATTTCGTACACTGCTCGTGTAATTTTCGAGGACAATTCTGTATACCGTGATGCTCCTATTATTAGAGCTTACAAGACTGGGCTTGCACTAGAATTAGACTCTACGGCGGTGAGGGATTGAACACGAAGCTAATGTTCTAGCAGCTCGGTCAAGAAAGGGTCAACAACTAAATTCTAATCAACTGGTAGCTGATGTTAGTGCTCAGCCTGTTCTAGTATTTGGCTATTCCAAAATAGAATACAACCAACATAGGGCCATGGACGGTAGGAAACAAAAGCATAATAACCTTAAAGAAGCTAAATCTATATCTCAACCACACCAGCCCCTCCCCCCCCCCCCACACATCATCCTACACCAATCAATACCAATTCAACACTCCACACACTCCTTACAGTATAAACAGTTCATTTGAAAGAATTCTGCATGTCTAGTTATTACTGTTATCGTAATAAAAAGATATTTTATCATACCTGACCTCTGCTGCATATTTATCTAAGAAGCTCAGAGTGTCCATAAAACGCCATTTCTTGATCTTCTCAGCTGCAGACCCAGACTTCTTTGAGTTAATAAGTGCACGCTTTTTGCGTACATATGTGTCCCGTACAGTTCTCCATTTTTTCTTCCAATCAGGTCCTATTAACAAGATGAACACAATACACTGTTATTTCCATGTACCAGTAAATACATATACTGCCTATATACTACTGGCGGTATTGCTAATAAACTTCCAGCGACCTTGACTGTACCAGCACGTTTGTCCAAGAAAAGTAAGTCAAAATAAATATCAAGGCCATGTGCATACTCTTGCAAGAACTTCGTAAAACCCACATATATACCAAAATTGAATCGACCGATAGTCTGCAAACGTGACCACCAGACCAGCTAGGCAGGCCTAAAGACCTGCTTTCGCCAGCTGGTTTACACAGGTGCGGGTTTCTGATACACTGGGGGATTCTAGCTGGTCTGGTGGTCACGTTTGCGGACTATGATGCTAGGCGCTCAAGTCAGTTGTGGGTTCGAATCTCGGTCGATGCAAAAATACTGTCATGTCACGGTACTTGTACCAAAATTGAAGTATCTGCCTCAGTTAGGAGATATGTTATTGCGTTTCAAAAGATATTTCTCTCGAGTTATTGACCGAGAAAATCAAAGTATTCAACTGGTACGAAGTAGCTTCATCAAGTAGGTAGGTGGCAAATCAAACCCTTAATGCCTCAATTTTTCTGGGGTGGTGGGGTGGGGGTGGGTGGCTGGGTGATCTTGGGTGATGGCGGTGGTGGGTGGTTTGGGGCCTTTGGTGGTGGTGGTGGGTGATTTGGGGTGGGGTTGGGGAGGGGGGGGGGGGGGGTGGAATACCAACCAAGATGTTGGTGAACGTCTAAAACATACAACAAAATACCTGTCATCCCACGAACATTCATTTCTCTTGCGATGCTTTTCCATATATTGGTCAACATGACTGAATCTTTGTGATTGGGTGAGGAAGCGTCAAATATCACTGTGTGATCTCTCACCAACTCGATCAGCTTTTCACTCTGATCAGCACCGTTTTTCATCTCGACAGCCTTGATTTCCTTTAAGATACAATGTGTATACGGGTCAAGCCAGGATCCCTACCTCGTGGCGGCTATGCATGAAAATCTCGAACAATTTATGTCAATTACCCTCACGTGACCTCCAGTTACGTCAGATTGGTTGTGCATGAAAATCTCGAAAACAAATATGTCAATCATCGTCACATGACCTCCAGTTACGTCCGATTTTGTCTGCGTATGCGTGAAAAATCGCTCCTGGAGCGATTCTTGACGGACACGCACACGCATACGCACACGCATACGGACACATGGATGTAGTTGCATTGGTTTTCTACTATTTCGATTTTTTACGCATACTCATTACGCATACGCACTACGCATACGCATACGCACATACGCGTACATGGATGGCGGGCTTTAGTGTGTGCGCGCGCGTGCGTGCGTGCGTGCGATCGATCGAGCGAGACTGCGTGATCACGCGCGTGCATGCACGAATGCACGCGCGCGTGCTCTGTCAATGTCTAAAGCCTAAATCTAACCTAAGCGTGATTTTCTGCAGCTAACGTATTTCAAAATTTCAAATCTATTATGGCTAAGTTATTATATATAATAATTTATATATAATAATTTACCTTATATTTGTTTGCAGAACTTTATATTTAGGGAACATGGCTGGTATTTATTCGTAACATTGAGCTTTGGCTATGACTTCGTCTAGCTTAAGCGTTATGACGTCAGAGTCTCAGTCAGACTGAGTGCGGTGGGTGGGGTGGAAAGGGCATTAGAAGGACGTGTCCGAACAAAGACCATGGCTGTTGTGCTACCCTTACAAATAGTGGCTCTGTGTTAAACAGTTATAGTAGAGTGCTGCATTTGATTTTAGGCAAATTACTTACGCAAGCATTTGGCATTGATGTGGGTTGTACTTGTGTAGCCTTAGTGAAACTGGTTTAACGACTTGCATTGCCATGGACCAAAATATGTAATGATGAGACTCGAGCTGTCACTCAAATATTTGACGTGATAATCAAAATATGTCACTCGTTAGCTGTCGTCACGTCACATTCAAATGACGTAGGTCTAACACGAAAGTTGCAACTATCATGCAGTTAGTGTCATTTTTTATTTACAGGTTAATAAACATTCTGCCGAATATCTCGAAGCTAATTTAACAATGAGCTGTTGCAGGCTTTAGTTTCAAAATATTCAACAGCTTAAAATTGAAATTCTGGGAATTCATGTTTCAAAGTCTAGAAGTGGGCGGATCTTAATTAGACATACGTAGAAATGAATCCCTTTAAAAGTGTATGTTCTAAGC
>CM067374.1:84661783-84731783 GCA_034401795.1 Chaetoderma sp. LZ-2023a | reverse complement strand
AGGCATCCACAGGGATATACATCACCCACAGGTACTGATCGCCACACATAATAGGGTTTGAACGCCCATTTAGAGACAGGCATCCACAGGGATATACACCACCCACAGGTACTGATCGCAAGCACCACACATAGTAGGTCTGAACGCCCAGACAGGGGTTATACACCACCCACAGGTACTGATCGCCACACATAATAGGGTCTGAACGCCCATTTAGAGACAGGTATCCACATGGATATACACCACCCACAGGTACAGAACGCCAGCACCACATATAATAGGTCTGAATGCCCAGACAGGGGATATACACCACCCATAGGTACTGATCGCCGACATGCTCCAGATGATCGACCAGGTTCATGCCCAGGAGTGGCAGAAGCGACTCTCCTGAGCAATGAATATGGGAAGGTTTTGAGTGCTTACCGAGATCTTTGGAATCCCCAGTGGATACGTGAGTTTCGTCAGTTGGACGAGGAAGTGACTGCTAGCTTGCGAGCCAAGGCTGTAGCAAGGCAGATGGATGCCCATTCACTGGAGCACTTAACTCTCCAACGCAGGTGGCCCCTTCACCCTATGCAAGCATCCACAGGGATATACACCATGAGTACTGTTGCACAGCTTCGTGCTATTGCGGAGCAATTCGGCCTTAGAGGCTACTCCAAGGCCAAGAAAGCCGACCTGCTCCAGATGATCGGACAGGTCCATGCTGGGGAGTGGCAGAAGCGACTCTCCCGAGCAATGAATATGGGAAGGTTTCCAGCGCTTACCAAAGAAGATCCTTGGAATCCCCACAAGAAAGTGCAGCAGATACGTTGGCGTCGTCAGTTGGACGAGGATGTGAGCCAAGACTGTAGCGAGGTGGATGGAGGCCCATCCACTAGAGCGCCTAACTCTCAAACGCAGAATCGTTAAGCAATGCCGAGGTCTGAGCCCAGCCCGGAGCGTAAGGGGGCCGAGGTCTGAACCCTTAGCCCGGAGAATAAGGCGAGAAGGCGAACACATTCTCGACCAGCGTCTCGGCGAAAGGGAGACAGAGGATAGAGGATGCCGGTCAGTATGCTGGACATTCTTCAGAGGTCTAGAAGCAGACCTCACAGGCCGGATCATGCAAAAGATCCAGCAGATTGTCCAGAACGCCTTCTACCTCCACTACATCCATACCTATCGCATCCGTAACAACGAAGACGGTAGGGTGATGCTCTTCCACAAGAATGCTCCAGGGAGCCCGTGGCTGAACACGATAGGAGCAGCTCAGGACTGGGTGGCAGCAAGAGAGCAATCCCGCCTCGACACAGACAATATCAATCGACCCAACACCAAGTGGGCTTTCATTTGATCAATTAACGTTGAGGTCAGGGCTGTCATCAACTGCCAACCTCTGTTTGGGACAGGCCCCCTCCCAGACTGGCTATGACAGAAGAAGAGTATGACTGCCCTCGACACCTACAGGGACAACATGTGTCTCTGGGGATGTCTAGCAGTCCACTGAGGAGCGAGAGCTATAGAAGTACAGCTCCTGTACGAGAGCTTGCCACACAGTTCTATGACAAGACAGTACCTGATGCCCGCAAGAGCTCGCTGGATCAGCTGGACAAGGTAGAGTTCTTCGCCAAGATCGGGATTCGCGTGTATGACCCAACCGAAGAGGGCACCTGTCACTTGATCAGGCAAGCGGCTCACTACCGTGACACCATGACCACCAGAGTGTGGGACCATCATGCCTTCTACACCAAGAACATCTCCAAGCTGGCACATACACTAGTCTGCAGTCACTGTCAGCAGAGCTTTACACAGGCATGCCATCTTCAACGCCATGCTGATCACTGTACAGGCAGCAGAATAAAAATCGTGTGTCCTGGCGAGAAGGCTGAGACGCCACAGTCTGCGCATGAAAAAGCCTTCTATCCGCCCCAACCATCCAGTTCAGTGGCTACTCATTGGATCAAGTATGAGTCGAGAAACAGAGGCGTACACATACGCCATTAAGAGTGTCGGCACGGTGGCGAGTGTTGGATCGAGGGAGCTCCCGTAGATGGTTATGATCCAACCACCAACACCATTTACCAGTTCCATGACTGTCACTGGCACAGGTGTCCACAACACCAGCGAGGTGAGGATGCCGAACAAAGATACCGCAAGACAGTCCTGAGAGAGGAGACGCAGAGAGCCTCTGGATGCATGCTTGTGGTACAGTGGGAGTGCTGTATAAAACGCTGCCCAATCGTCCCTAAACGAGTTCGGACTGTCGTATACCTACACTTCATAGTTTACGACTTCGAAGCACTCCTAGATGGTATCAGGACTCATCCTACGGAGACTCTCACGATCAAGAGTACTCACACACCTATCTCTGTGTCAGTTGGCTGCTCCTTAGAGGGCGCCACGAGAGAGCCGACTCACCTCTGCAATCCTGACACCAAAGAACTGATCAGAGAGTTCATGCTGGAGATCCAACGGCGAGCATCTCTAATCCGGACAAGGGTTAGGGCACAGCACATACCAACAGACCTGGACAAGCTCCCAAAGCGACAGCAGGGACTGATCAACGAGTGGTGTAACCAAGTGCCTGTACTGGGGTTCAACTCTGGGCGGTATAACCTGAACCTCATCAAGAAGTACTTTGTCGATGAGCTGACTGACAGTACAGGTACAGTGAAGTCACCAAGAAGGCTATTCAGACCATGTTCCTCATAACACCTGAGCTACGGTTTCTCGATGTGCTAAACTACCTCGGCCCAGGAGTCTTGTATGAGGTATGGGTCAAAGCTTACGGGTGTACACAGCAGAAGAGCTGGCTCCTGTATGAATGGTTTGACACACATGAGAAGCTCAACTATCCAGGGCTTCTTGACTACCCAGCATGGACATCTAAGCTCAAGGGTGGCTACCTCTTAACACGAAAAGAGTGGGAACAGTGTAACCAGACCTTCAGCGAGCATGGAATGTGGACATTCGCCGACTGGTTGTGATATTAGTCCATTCATCGAAGCCCTAGAACGGATGCAGGAGTTCTACACAGAACGAGAAATAGACATCCTCAAAGTCTCTCCAAGGTGTATCACTGCAGTACCTCCTATGTGGAACCACTCAGTACATGCCAGATGTTAGCCTCTATTCACTGGACAAGGAAGCCTTCGAGATGCTGAAGGGTGCTATTGTTGGCGGTCCCAGCATCGTGTTCACCAGATACCACGAGGCCGGTGTGACTCGAATTCGTCAGAGTGAGCATGTCTGCCAACATCCACTCGGCTACAACGCAAATGCTCTGTACCTGTCAACGATGGCCAAAGAGATGCCATGTGGTAAGGAGACAGTGTGCCATTGGTCCAGTGCCAGTGGGGTAGCTAGCTTTAAGGAGGCTCTCCTAGCAGCTGGTTTGGGTTTGCTGAGGTGGATATAGAGGTCCACAAAGCTCTGTGGGCAAAGTTAGAGGAAATGTCTCCTCTCTTCTATAACCGCAAGATCCCGGTACAGGCAGTCTCATCTGAGATGCTGGCATACCTAGGGCGAACAGGGAGGAAGTGGCCCACCACCAGAAGCTGGTCGGTGCCCTCTCTGGCAAGAAGCGGCTGTTATACACCCCAACCCTCAAGTGGTATATAACCCATGGCCTGGAGATCACTGCTGTATACTGCACCATAGACTATGAGGCCAAGCGCCCATTCGAGTGGTTCATAGAGAATGTTACGGAGGCCCACCGCTCGGGAGATGTAGATAAGAGCAAAGCGCTCTTGGCAGATCTCTTCAAACTCCTCAGCAACAGTGCCTATGGGAAGCTCATCGGGACCAGAGAATGCCATAGCAACACCAGCTTCACGAAGGATGAACGCATGGTAGACAAGGCCCTGCGTAGTGCATGGTTCGAAGATCTTGAGGAGATCGGTGAGTCATACGAGCTCCAGAGTCGCAAGCCGAGAATCACTATTCGAAGGCCCTTCCAGGTGGGGATAGCCGTTTATGAGCTTGCGAAGCTGCGAATGCTGGAGTTCTACTACGACTTCCTCGATCGCTACGTAGCTCGTGACAGCTTTGAGTACCTGCAGATGGACCCTGACTCCGCGTATATCACTATAGCAGGCTCCAACCTCGACGACGTCATTCACCCTGAGATGCGAGCAGAGTACCAGGCACATAAGCGGGACTGGCTAGCTTGGGACAAATGGTCTGGACGGACTCTGGGACTGTTCAAGCTCGAGTTCGAAGGCTCTTGTGGTAATGCTCTCTGCTCCAAATGCTACTACATGGAGAGCACAGCTGCAAGTAAGTGCTCGGCTAATGGAATGTCAAAGCAGCAGAATGAGGTCTCTTGGTAGAGGTTCTATATTTCCCTACATGGCGGGGTGGACAGAGCATGACAGGGCATGGTGATGTATGCGCAGGAAAAACTTGGACTCTCCGCTTATTGTAATAAGCGCCATGTGCTGCCAGATGGTGTCCATACCAAGCCCATTGAGTAACATATCCCTCATAAATAGACAGCAGCGGGCTTGAGCACTCCAGATGATGGCAGCTGTGTATCTGTAGGGACTAGCCGAAGCTCCTCTCGCACAAACGGTCGCCTGGGACCGCTAGCCAGGTAGTACAATGTAGGCTGCCCATCCGCATCCACACACCTGTCAAGCCTGCGAACATCTATCGACCAGTTAGGGTCTGTTGCATGCCATCGACCACCTTTCAGCTCACCAGGCTCATACAGGTACCGAACTAGAGCATCAGGTAGTAGGCACTCCTCTCCCTTGTTGGCTCCTGCGGATGGTGGGGCAACAGAGGATCATTGGATAGCCTCCACTGGCTTCTTACCAGCTAACAGAGTAATCTCAGTATTGGATCTCTCAACCACCATGGGCAAAACTTTCACCCACACCCTAGAGCGATCACCAGGACACACCATCTCCTGAGAATACTGATGTGGGAACAGTCTTTCTGCCAGAGTCCAGTTCCAGCGCTCGACGATTGCCTGGGCACGGTGGTGCCAACCTCACCTCGTCTTATCGCCACACCATGTTTCCGCATGAGGGCTGCTGTCCCACCCCTGAACTCCTTACCCTCATCCACCTGTAACAATTCTGGCCACTAGAGGGGCTTTTCCAGATCATCATAGACACTGCTGAATGCTTGGGCCACATGCCCTGTGGAGTTATCTGTAAGCGGTACAGCAGCCTTGTACCTACTGGCGACATCGACGATGGTGAGGGTGTACTTGTAGGTCTTACATGTTCCCTTGCCGGAACGCCAGACTCTGTCATGTGGAAGGAATAGAACATCTGTCTGGTGAACTCTGTTCGGAACAGGTTCATCGATGTGCCGTGGATGGGGTCTGTATATCTGCCACATCGCCTGGTGGCTGAGTCACTGGCTAACTGCCTGGTGGCTGAGCCACTGGCTAAGCACCTCCAATGTGAACTTGTGGCCCTTGCGATGTGCGAACTCGAGTAACTTGTGAGGCTTGCGGTAATATCCACCAGGCTGGTAGTAGAGCTCCTCAAGAGAGGCGGTTGATGAACTCCCGGATTTCATCACTGACGTCGACTCCTGCTCTATTATGTATGGCCTGGGCAAACTCCAGACAGGCTAACAGACGACCGTCATTGATCCGGCCATCGATGAACACCTCTTCGAATACCTGTGAACACTGCTGTCTAGTCTCTGCAGCGCTGGTGCCATCTCTGAAGGGTAGCATATCGACAAAGGCTTGCCAAATAAGGGACTTGACCAGGTCATACAGAGACACCATCCTTATATAGTACGGCATAAATGTTCAGTGGCCCAGATAACCACGAGGGCTATGGCAACGTATGGTAGCCAAGGGCCTGCGACTCCAAAGAACGTACCTACTCCTGAGGCGATAGCTGGTATGGCTTCAGAAATCTTCTCCACCCCATGGAGAGCATTATTGGCGATCTTGCGGACCATCTCACCAGCCTTCATTGTGAACAGAGTGATCAGAGCCCTAACTGCTGCCAGCGGCCAGATAGAACCTTTTATGTAAGTTCGATAGATTCCTTTCGCTCTGTGTACTAGCTTGCGGGATTCAGGCATGGTCTCCACTACATCATCATACTCACCCATGGTCTCCGCTACATCGTAGTCGTCTGCATCATAATCCTCCTCATCATAGTCCTCCTCATAGTCCTCGTCATCTATATACTCGACTAGATCAGCCTCTGGTTCATACATCATGTCGCCGTGGTCCCCACTGCAGCTATATAGTAGCTTTAACCTGTAGTCTATATCATGGCATCCACAATCTTGAATGCGGGCGTGTTTGCCTTAGCAAACTGGGGACTCGGCTTCGCCGACAAGAAGGCAGCAGAGGTCGAGCGTGAGCGTCATAACCAGGCGATGGAGAAGCTGTCTAAGGAGAAGTTTGAGTACAGCAAAGCCCTCGAGCATATGCGCCAGAGGGAGGCACGCCGACGACAACTCTGAGCTCAGGGCAACCAGAGCCTCAAAGAGGCAGATGAGAGTCTCGATGAGTACTACGAGGCTGTAAAGATATCTGAGCCAACGCTCGACTATGAAGGACCGCATCGACAGGTCAGAAGACAGCAGAGCTTATAGTAGTGGTGGCAGCTGCAGTGGGGACCACGGCAGGAGTCGTGCTCTACGCACGCTCAAGCTGAATACCTGATGTGTTTGACACACATACCTTAGCATAACCAAAGTAAAGTACCATCACACCTAATGAGCGAGTCCCAGCTATGAGGTTTTCGATGTTGAAGCTGAGCCAGTTGCACTGATTAGGTGCAATGTCCCTTCCCCCGAGGTGGTGACGTCGCTTCCACTGGTTAGGCGCAGAAGTGCATATGACTTAGTTTTCTGTCTGTAGAGTTGTCAATCAGCCAGCTCGCATACCTCACCAAGAACATTGGTCTCAGCAACCACAAGCTTAAAGTCGTCTAGCTTATCCACCTGCTGGATGGCTCCTCCCTTCTGAACCAGGACCACAACGGCGACACAGTCCGATGCACTACGATGCAATGTCAAGTCTACCCATTGGTTAGCTGTGGCTTGGACCTGCTGGTGTTCTCACTCCACATGCATGATCCACTGTTTGGAACCCGTTTGCTTCAGCTCCTGGTCATTCTCGTCATGTCAGACATGAAGTCTTGGAGCATTCATCATCGCAGCTGCGAGCTGCTCAGTGTACACCCGGAGGAACAGCCTATCCCGCATGGCAGCCAGATTCACGTGTGTGTTCTCGAGGAGGGGTAAGAGTGGAACTGCGACGGGCTTCTCGACACCTGCCTGTAGTTCGAATTCCATGAACCCCTCATTGCACCCCACAGCATAGTACCCCTTTCCCTTCGCATAGAAGGTTGGTCCATGAGCCAGCGGACCTAGGACTCGGTACTCATCGTTCACATAGTTGGTGTCCACGGTGATGTTGCTCTCGTGGATCTGTGCCGAGATTGCAAAGTCAATGCAGCAGTGGACAATGGGTTCTCATCATGTATACTGGGTCGAATGACCATCAGGCAGTCCTTCTGAGGATCAGTGTGGTGCGATGTCGCAGGTTCAATGGCCCCATCTGGATGTTGCACATACTGCAGCATGTTTAAGGTCTGGATATATAGAGGTTTTAAACGGCTGCCATGTTTGGTAAAGTTCTCCAGCAGATTATCTATAGGCAGCAGGACAAGTTGGCATGACAGTCACAGCCACGGCGTGCACTGTCCCACTGTGACAGGGTCCGAGGACTGCTTCGTGACATCAACATTATCCATGAGCGAGCCAAGGTCACCCCTCCATCTGATGCGGAGATACTGGCCACCATAGAGCATGAAATCCCACCAGGAGCTGAGAAGATAGCGTAGAGGGCCCCTGTCAGCACCCACAGTGTCTAGTACATCCAGTAGCTGTATGGTACATGCACGGAAAGCCATGAATATCATGTGGTCTTAAACGCCAAACCAAAGATCCCTGACTTCTTCACCTCTGGTAGCCGGAGGCTGGCGGACACACCTGCACCTGTTTGGCCATCGACAGTGATATAGCTCAGGCCGAGGGTGCCTATCTTGAGATTCTCTCCATCCTGTCGGAATGAGCTCCATGGTTTCAGGAGATCCTTAACCAGGTCCTGTGCATAGGACTCAGCCATAACTTTGATGGCTCCAGCCTCATCGACTCCGAGCATACCTCGCATCGTCGCCCTCTCCTTGATGCCCATCTCCTTGTATACAGTCTTGGCCTTGTTAATGGCTGATTGTCCTACCGTATCAGTGTTCCCGATGAGATCTCTGGCTGGGATGGTACCGAGGATCCCTGGCAGGTCTCCCTTCTCATCGAAATCTAGGAAGGAGATAGGGGCAACAGTGTCCTCTGAACCGAGGTGTGCTTCGCCCAAGTGAGCAAGATCGCCTAGCTCTTTGCTTTCTAGGTCTGTGAGTGACAGAGTCATAGTGCTATATATAGATGGCTTAAACCTACTAGTCATACCCCCAGTGAAATAGTTAGGCATAGGAGGACCACGCAGTCGGTCAAGGGAATAGGTAGCAGTGCTCAGGGTACTGGGCCTCTCTGCAGGGGCACGCCTCATGGGCGGTCCACCATTCCCACTCATTGGCAATCCTCAGTCCGCGTGCTCGACTATGGGCTACACACCGCCCACCAGCCCGCCATGCCTCATATGCTGCAGCGGTCTCGTGATCCATCTCTCACTATTCAGAGGTTTTAAACGTAGGCGACGATGATCTCAGCCATTGCACTCGTTGCTAGCCATAGAACCGCGGCCTCCATTAGTGTAACACGTTCCCCCATGATCTTGGCGGCAACAGTGTAGGAGACACCACTGAGGGCGACCTTTGGGATGGGTGAGTTATTCCGAGACAGTGCCCAGCCACCCCACTCACCACTGTAGCGAGGACAGCAACAGTGGCGGCAGGAAGAACCTCATTTCCCCCATGTCATCTTCACCACAGCCACATTCGCCGCCACATTACTGGCGACATGTACTGCCAGAGGTTTTGCTTTGATCAGTAACTTCTGTGTCTTGGTTCACAGCAGGTTCTCCACCTTCTGAAGACTCGCCTGGCTCTCGGGCAGTTGCTTCACGATCTGTACCATTGACGTCATTGTTTAAGCACTGAGTATTCAATGTGGTTAAACGTCTGTGTCCTCTGTCGAGAGAGCTATTAAGATCTTCCCAGTCTGCATCTGCCAGGTGGCCGGGTTGGTACACAGGAATATTTATCTCTCTATTAAGACATCTTAAACATGTCTGAGATATGCGGGAAGTACTATGAGGGAGGGAGTAGAAGGACTACAAGAAGAAGACACCAGATGAGCTCGCTCAGCTCTCTGGTGCTGAGCTAACAGAGGAGCTGGCAGCTGTGAAGCTCTATCTAGGATTTGGCAAGGGACAGATCTGCTTCCTCGAATACCTTATCATGGGCGGGAGTATCGTCGAGCAGCTTTTGCGAGCTAAAGGTTTCTACAAGTGCTTCCAGGGACTGGTTGATCCGAACGATCCCTGCTGGTCTGAGGCCTGAGGTGGTGTGTGGGACAAAGTACTTCCACACATCTGAATCGTCCTGCCGCAAGCCAGTGATGTGCAGATTTTGCACCAGCACTCCAGGGTTGGAGTCTGGATCGAACGAGAATGTCGCTGTCTTCCAACGGCCTACTCGCTAGGGGGTTCGATAGGGGAATCCTGAGTAGTCATGTCTCGGGTCACCGTACATAACCCATAGACCGCTGTTGTCACCACCATGCCACTGATAGTCTGAGTGAGTGCTGAACTCTCTCTGTAGTCTGCTGGCCGCTGAGACGCTATGACTGATGAGCTGTGGGTCGAAGATGTTTGTATCAGGGAGGCTTGCACTCAGCTCATGAAGGATTCATCGCACTGTGAAGTACACGTGGAATCTGAGACAGCTGGCGATGAGCACAGCTTCCGGAGTACCAGAATATGAGTGAAGCAGGGTGGAACTTACTCCACATCCTGCCATGGCACACCACACGGCAAAGTTCAGCTACTGATTCCGGTATGAGAGGCTTGGAGCAGCCATCCAAGTATGAGCTTGCTTCGCATCCTTGATGGTGATGGGGTAGTTGGTCAGCGGTCGTGGGTTGACTGAGAAGCTGGTTCGGAACCGTCCATCCACTGTGATGGAGAACGGTGTTGGCTCCGGTATATCATCCAGTAGACCTCTCAGGCCGGTCAAGGGTGTACCCAGGAGGAGCAGTTGGCTCCGGATGACTGTCGTGAGGTTCGGTGGGAAGGCCACCTAAGATGGTGTTCTTAAAGCTACCATACAGGCAGCACACTATTTGTAGTCATCTCGACTCCAGAGATCAGCGAGGCGACCTCGCCGTAACATCTCGTTTTTTAACTCCTCCATATCAACCCGCCAACTGGAGCCTTTGAGGTATTGCTGTCGCACTTTAGGTTTCTCCGTGTCGTACAGGGCTTTGACCTTCAATATATGGTGGTGCTCTTCATCAGTGACCTGGCCATCCTCGAGAGCTTTGCTGACAGACTCGTCGATAGTCCGTATCATACTCTGTACCATAGCCACATACTTAGCATGCTTCTCCAGCCTCCTTGTGATCTGTCGCTGCCCCACCCTCAAGCCCGTGGCCAAGACAGTGGTGGCTAATATCACAGCACCCAGCGGGATGGCAACGATGGCCCCCACCCCTGTAGCTAGAGTGGCCACAGCTTCCACCCCAGCACTGGCTCCAATCACACCTGCAGCAGTGCTTGGACACGCAAGGACGTTGTAGGCTGTCATATATCACCTGCACATTCTGCTGGACTTTTCTGTCATGGACGAGATTCTGTCTGATGGTATCTATCTGCTGGAGTCACCAGCCGTGGATGGTACTGCCCTCGTCAGCCGTCAGGGAGGGTATAGTTCTGGTTGCTTCCGCCACTGATTTTGCTATAGTATACCTGGAGATTAAACCTGTATCACCTGCAGAATCTGCTCATGAGTCATAGAACGGCTCATTTTGGAGAGCCTGGCGAACCGTGCCAGCTTGATGGTGTCGAGACAGACGTCTCTTAGACAGTGATCATCCAGCACTCTGTCGGGTGCCGGTAGCTTTCTGAGACATGACACCTGGAACGTCACCTTATGACCAAGATAGTAGGTCCGCCGCTGGATGGCTTTCTTGGTCTTACACTTCTGTGCCATCTCCTCTTCCCACTGTATGACATCTGGCTCATCCTCATATGTGGCATCATCTGCGGTCTCCGCTACATCTGGCTCATCGCCATCTGCCAAGACTCCTGCATCCCGCTTGCTCTCCTCCAGGAGGGCCTTCCAGTGTCGGGAACCTTCACTGTTCCTTCGCCTCCTTGCAATGCTCACGTTCTGTTGATACCAGCTCTCGCGCTGGAGGCACTCTCCTTTTTGTTGCAGTGCGAGCCTTTGGGCCTTTATCTGTGCAAGGGTCATGAAGGGGCAACTCTGTAGCGGGCTCTTCATCATCTCGGCAAAGGTAAGATATTCCTGGTGTGATATCATATCAGGTCAATGAGTAATAAGAGTGTAAACTCTAAATGGGCATCCGATACCCCATCCGTGTTGGCATATATGTTAATGGAGGGGCTGTCAAACAGGTGATTTACAGATGTGAACAGGCTGGGACTGAAAGCTTTCCATAGGTTGCTGTTGACACTTGGGAGATACTCTATCACGTCGCGACCGACTTCTACCAGTGAGCTGCTGTGTGCACTGTCCAGAGGTTGAAGTAGCATATTGGCGTGTATGTATGATGTGTCCCGCTGGGACACCTCGAAGAGGACCAATTCTACATGGTACTGTACCACCCGTCTCCCCTCTAGAGAGGGTGAGATTACGGTCTGACCACCGGAGAGCAGCAGTCGGACAATCGGTATGGTCATATGTCCTGTTTAAACCCCTCCTGTAGCGTGCTATGGAATCCATATTTGCTCACTCAACTGGTCTTGCTGACCTGGCAGATGTGTACACAGCAGTTGATGTTGCCAAGGTAGAAGAGAGCAATGGCAAGTCATTCACTCTACAAGACGAAGCAAACTCGTGGTGATGGGGTGGAGCTGTTCACAGACCTCAAGGATGTGTCAAAGGAGTGCCTGGGTCATAACATTGATGGCCACAAGATCGTGTTTCGGTACGATTTCCCGAAGAGGAAGTACATCCTCGAGCCGTTGATTGAGCTCTTGGATACAGAGGTGGCAGACATCAACATCCTAAATAACGACCTCAGCTTTCATCTGGTCAAACGCTATTCGAGCGGTGCCTCGCTGATGGCCCATGATGGTCTGCTATTGACCATGGCAAAAAACCTGCAGTTCATATTTGAGAAGAATGAGGTGTGGTACCGCACTGGACCTGAGGGTGACTGGCAAACATGGCTGGATGGATGGATGGATGGATGGATGGATGGACGGACGGATGGATGGATGGACGGACGGACGGACGGACGGACGGATGGATGGACGGACGGACGGACGGACGTTTTTTTTAAAACTTTTCTGACTAAATTTAACATAAATCTGTAGAAATTTGATTACGTTCTAAAAATGGCCAAGAATTTCAACGGCCCAGTGGGTAAAGGACGCAAATCTGGCAACCCAGCGTCTAACTTTTCTTCAACCAAAAGTGCTCCTAACCAGTCTGTTCAGGCCTTTCAGAGACTGGTTAAGATGTACTTCCATGTGTTGCAATGCTTGCATCACTATGGTCTTTTACGAGAGCATTTGGCATCAGACTCTCTCCCGAAATCTCTCAGCATGAAAATGGAGGAGATGAACTCGTTTTTCTGCCCTGCCTTACGAGATGACGAATTTTTGAAATCGACCAGCTTGATAAACCAAATTTGGGCTCATAGCTGCTTAGAAAATTTAATCAAACATTATCAAAGCAAATTGGACAAATTAAAGGCAGAGGTAAAAGTGGCCGAATCTAATGTAATTCTTGATCTACACAGAGCCAAAGGCATAGCATTGAAATGGGGTAGGCACAATTTTGGAAATAAATTGGCCACAACGACAATCACAAATTTTTGGAAATTTTTGGCAGAAATAGCTAGTGATGAGCAAATTAGAGTGATGTCTGTACCAACGCCAGCGGCCACACCGAGTTCAGGTTCAGGTTCACATTCAACAATGACTAACAAACGACAACGGTCACCAACCACCTTCACACCCTCGCCTACCACTTCCAAGCGGACGAATCTGTATACATCACCAACACCAGCACCTGGTGTTGATGATGTAACAGAGTCATGGCCGGCTCTCCCAAAGACAAATTCTCCTCCTGTGCGCCGTTGTCGGGTTGTTACTCATTGTTCCCCCAATCTACCACCTAGCAACTCTTCCTCATCTCTTCCACTATCTTCTCCTCGCCACCTTCTGACTCGATCTTCTCCCCTTCCTCCTTCTCCTCTCTCAATCCCGCCTCCTCCTCTCCCTCCTCAAACTTCTTCTCTTTATGCATCTCCTCTCTCAATCCCGCCTCTTGCTCCTCATACTCAATCTTCTCCTCTTGCATCTCCTCTCTCCATCCCTCCTCCTCCTCTTCTTCCTACTCTTCATATCTCTTCTCCTCACGCACCTTCTTCTGCTCCTCTTCCTCTGTCTCCGCCTCCTCTCCCTCCTATGGAGAATAATAGTAACCTGTCTGACAGGAAGTTTGCTAAGTACCGTCATCAATTGCATAGCAAGGGCCTGTGGAGGATCCCCAGAATCACCAAAAAGATTCTGATGATAGGGTCCTCTAATCTAGCCCGAATTGATTTAGACGTCCATCCTGACATCCAGGTTGAGTGCTATCCTGGTGCCACATTATCACATTTCAGAACAATGGCTATGCGACACCAGGATGGCCCTAGCCGGAGAAGATCATCCTGAATATTGGCATCAGCTCCAAAAATGAGCATCCAACCAAAGCCTCAAGCCATTTACGGTTCATGGCTCGTGAATTTAAAAACACCTTCCCTAATGCGGAGTTGCACTTTGCTGAGATTAACTTCTCTGATAGCTTGTCAGACAGGCAAAGGTACTGTCTCAAGCGTATCAACGAATCAGCAAGGTCCAACTGCCACGTTTATAAGGTCATCCCCAAAATTTCTGATGCCAATTTTCATGTTGAGAAGGATAGAATCCATTGGACGAAAGAAACAGCTAATTGTATTTATAACCATTGGTTGACGGCACTTAGTTTAAACTAAATGTGGGTCAAGGCAATAGCTCCCCTAACATAGGATTAGGAACAAACCTTGTCAATTTAGCAGCTGACTATGATCTCTCACCATCTGAAAAATCAATTCTCGATCGTGGTCTTACTTTTGTACCAACTCCAAAACCAAAAACAGGATTAGATTTGCTTTTAGACACAGGTCTTATTGAAGTAGCTAATTTTGGTCATTCAGTAAAAATAGCCCATCATTTTCGAAATTTAAATGGAGAGTCAAAACCATTCACTGGAAAATCCGGTTGGGACCCTCCAGATAGGCTAGTTGATGACAATATTAAAGCAACCATAAAAACGGTTGCTGGTATAGCCAGATCATTGCCAGTTACAAACAATAAGCAAAACCTTTCATTTCTCGAACGACAGGCTATCAACAAATTACGTAGAAATCAGAATATTATTATAAAACCAGCCGATAAAGGTTCAGCAACTGTGATTATGTCTAGAGAAAACTACATCCGCGAGGCCGAAAGGCAGTTAACTAACACCAGGCATTACAGAAAACTTGATAATTTAATTTGGCCTCAAAACCGACAAAATTTCATTGAAATACTTAATTCATTGCATACAGATAAGTACATCGATAAGAAACAGCTAAAGTATATGCTAGGTGAGAATAATCCATAAAATCGGACATTTTATATCTTGCCTAAAATCCATAAACCTATCAGCACCTGGTTAGATCCATTGACACCACCTGGACGACCCATCATTTCAGACTGTGGCAGTGAGTCTTATGGCATTTCAGAATATATTGATTACTATTTAAAGCCCATTGCTAATAGACACAAGAGCTTTCTCAAGAACACAGAACACTTTCTTTCAAAGTTATCCAAATTGTCAGTTCCGAAAGATGCATATTTAGTCACATTAGACATAGATGCTATGTATACCAATATAGATATTGATGCTGGAGTCAATGCTATTAAGAATTCTTTTGTCAAATTTCCTGATCCAGATCGACCAGACACGGACATTCTAAAATTATTAGAGCTAAGTCTTAAAGGAAACGATTTCCAATTCAATGGTGAAAATTACCTTAAAATCTGTGGATGCGCAATGGGTAAACGATTCAGCCCAAATTTTGCCACGATTTATGTTGCGGAGTGGGAAGAGGAGGCCCTGAACAAATCAACCAAAAAGCCTCTTCTTTACCTCAGATATCTAGATGACATCTTCATAGTTTGGCAACATTCAGAAGAAGACTTTTGGGAACTTTTTCGCATTTTAAATAACCAAGATTCAAACATCAAGCTAAAAGCTACTATTAGTGGAACATTGGTTGACTTTTTAGATGTCACGATCTATAAGGGTCCTCAATTTGATTCCTCTGGAAAATTAGAATATAAAGTAGTTTTAAGCCAACAGACTCACATCAGCTGCTTCACAAAAAATCATTTCATCCTCCACACACATTTAAAGGTTTGATCAAATCGCAAATCATAAGATTTTTTCGAAACTCTAGCAACAGGCAAAATCTGAATAGTGCATGCTCTACTCTGTTTGATGCTTTGAAAGCACGAGGCTATTCAGCCCGTTTTCTTCGAAAAATTAAAGCAGCCACCATCAATGAGCTTGAAAATCTAAAACCTCATAGCGGACCCGAGTTTGAACCTGTCCAAATTAAACACAATAAACCAATCATGTGCGATGGATCAGTTTCTAAATGCGACAAAAATAGATGCAAAGTAAACAACTATATTGTAAACCAACAAACATTCTTGAGCTTTCAAACTAAAAATGAATATCATATCCGAACTAATATGCATTGTGATTCTGAGAATGTAGTCTATTTGATCAAGTGTGCCCTTTGCCAGAAACAGTATGTTGGTGAAACAAAAAATGCATTTAGAGTGCGTGCTAGACGCCACGTTTCTGATATTAACACCTCAGCAGATACGCCAATTGTTCAACATTTCCAACTTCCTGATCATTCAGTTGAACATCATTTTGAAATCCTGCCAATAGAACAGATTCCGACCTTCGATAGTGAAGAAGAAACGAGAACGTTTCGCAAAATCCGAGAGGGCCATTGGATTAGAACACTCCAAACAAAAGCACCATTTGGAATAAATGTAGATTCGGGAATATCACAAAAGAACAAAATTATCCCATTTCAACTCATATACAATAGACGTAATGTTGAATTAGCGAAAACCATGAAAGACGAATATTCACAGTTGCAATCCTAAATTAAAGGAACCGATCAAAGCACGACCAGTAATAGCTTACAATAGAAATCCAAACCTGAAAGATTTGCTAGTAAGATCAAAGTTAGACCTTATGGTTCCTGATAACAATGACAAGGTTTCATCCCTCCCTACCTATTCTTAAATAAATCTAATCCCAACCAAAATCAATGGTGGGGCAACATGAAATCATATCCGTAGGACATCTTTTAATTTTGTGTCTGCAAAAGTGTGTGTGTATGTGTGCGTTCGTTCGTTCGTTCGTTCGTTCGTTCGTTGGTTCGTTGGTTCGTTCATTCGGTCATTCGTTCGTTCGTTCGTTCGTTCGTTCGTTCGTTCGTTCGTTCGTTCGTTCGTGCATGCATGCATGCATGCGTCCAGGCGTTTGTTCGTGTGTGTGGATGTGTGCTCGTACATCCGTATGTGTGTGCATCTATACTTGCGTGGGTGTACGTGTGTGTGTGTGTATGTGGGTGTGGGTGCATTAATTCGTGAGTACATTAGTGCCTGGGTGTGTGCGTGCATGCATTCGTGCGTCCGTTCGTGCATGCGTTCATGCATGCATTATTGCGTGCATTCGTGCATGTATTACTGTGTGCATGTATTATTGCATGCATTCGTGCATTCGTTCAGATGCGTGCGTGCGTGCGTGCGTGCGTGCGTGCGTGCGTGCGTGCGTGCGTGCGTGCGTGCGTGCGTGCGTGCGTGCGTGCGTGCGTGCGTGCGTGCGTGTGTGTGCATTCGTGTGTGTGATTTCTCTATAATGTAGGATCAATCCCAGCCTTTACCTGTTAAAGCGACCTACTGATTAATTCACTTTACCCCAACTAATCTCAAGGGGGGACCACTCTAAGTAAATCTAAACTTGGTCTAGATAGGACAAATTTAGGCAAAGAAATTTTTAATTAAATTCCTGTGCCAATGCGGTTTTTTTTCAATGTAAAGACGGACGGACGGACGGACGGATGGGCGGACGGACGGACGGACGGATCATGCCAATGGAACAGATTCCGACCTTCGATAGTGAGGAAGAAACTAGTTCGTTTCGCAAAATCCGAGAGGGCCATTGGATTAGAACACTCCAAACAAAAGCACCATTTGGAATAAATGTAGATTCGGGAATATCACAAAAGAACAAAATTATCCCATTTCAACTGATATACAATAGACGTAATGTTGAATTAGCGAAAACCATGAAAGACGAATATTCACAGTTGCAATCTAAATTAAAGGAACCGACCAAAGCACGACCAGTAATAGCTTACAATAGAAATCCAAACCTGAAAGATTTGCTAGTAAGATCAAAGTTAGACCTCATGGTTCCTGATAACAATGACAAGGTTTCATCCCTCCCTACATATTCTTAAATAAATCTAATCCCAACCAAAATCAATGGTGGGGCAACATGAAATCATATCCGTAGGACATCTTTTAGTTTTGTGTCCGCAAAAGTGTGTGTGCCTGCGTGCGGGCGTGCGTGCATTCGTGCGGGCGTGCGTCCATGCATTTGTTCGTATAGGTGTATGTGTGTGGGTGTGTGCTCGTACATCCGTACGTGTGTGCAACTATACTTGCGTGGGTGTATGTGTGCGCGTGTGTGTATGTGGGTGTGGGTGCATTAATTCGTGAGTACATTAGTTCGTGGGTGTGTGCGTGTATGCATTCGTGCGTATGTTCGTGCATGCGTTCATGCATACATTATTGCATGCATTCGTGCATGTATTACTGTGTGCATGTATTATTGCGTGCATTCGTTCAGCTGCATGTATGTATGCGTGCGTGCGTGCGTGCATTCGTGCGTCTGTTCGTGCATGCGTCCATGCATACATTACTGCGTGCATTCGTGCATGTATTACTGTGTGCATGTATTATTGCGTGCATTCGTGCATTCGTTCAGATGTATGCGTGCGTGCGTGCGTGCGTGCGTGCGTGCGTGCGTGCGTGCGTGCGTGCGTGCGTGCGTGCGTGCGTGCGTGCGTGCGTGCGTGCGTGCGTGCGTGCGTGCGTGCGTGCGTGCGTGCGTGCGTGCGTGCGTGCGTGCGTGCGTGCGTGCGTGCGTGCGTGCGTGCGTGCGTGCGTGCGTGCGTGCGTGCGTGCGCGCGTGCTCGTACGTGCGTGCGTGCGTACGTACGTACGTGCATGTGTGTATGTGTGTGCATTCGTGTGTGTGATTTCTCTATAATGTAGGATCAATCCCAGCCTTTACCTGTTAAAGCGACCTACTGATTAATTCACTTTACCCCAACTAATCTCAAGGGGGGACCACTCTACGTAAATCTAAACTTGGTCTCGATAGGAGTTATGGGGTTTCGGAGGGTTTTTCCTGCATTTCTGGAGGTAGAATCCATACACACACTTGAATGTGTATTGTATCACTAGTTAGAGGACCTATTTTATGCACGAAAAGCACTAATTCTTTCGAATATAGTGACGTGGCCCCTTAAACGTTGGGACTCATTTTTTAAAAGTAGAATCATAAATAAGTCTTCTCTTGCATCTGAGAACAAGAAAATAAATATTTTTGCACATAATAGCGAACGAAGTGAGCGTATATAGATAACATGTACGTACGTGTAATGAGGAAAAATTAACAGAAAATGAGACAGGGAACCAGCCTAAAATACATATATCATGCGACCGAGAAAGCTTCGTTTCCGATTACCGGCATTTTTTGGTTCCGGTTTCGGCTTATGATATAGCTTTTGTTTTAGGGCGACCTACTGTGCATTTTCAATGTCCAAAATTTGTGTGACATTGTTATCACGAAATAGCGTACATTTACTTTAGAATGTAAAGCGATTAAATGGTCTGACGCAGACCAGATAAAAGCTTTATTTATTCCTAGTTATGCGTCTGTAAATGCAATATGCAATATGAGGTTTGGTTGACTGTCTCTTATTATTTTTAACACCAATGGCCGCGGAAAGTCGTTGTTACTGTCGTATGTATTTAGCGAAGATAGCAGGAAATTTAAGACCCGGTACCACACCATTCGCAACCGGATGGAATGTACATTCATGTATTTACTAGCAGACATGCATTAATTCCCGTTTTTTGTGGCTTATGACTGGATAAACGCGATTTACATATTCTTGGTCAAGTTCGACTCCTACCCATAGTTAGCTATAGCTAACTAGAATACCAGTCGAACTTCAAATAGTTAACTAGCTAGTCAACTATAGTCAACCGAGCACCAGACCTAGGTTCAGATGGTCAGTGCGATATATGCGTACATTTCAAAATGGCGGACACTGATCGCTTGCCACGAATAAATGCATATAAAAGTGTAAATATTTCGCTAAATAACTTAGGTTTGATGAAATTATGCTTTCCCATATGGACGATTTTTGACGTCTTAGCGGACAAAAATAACCCATTTTCGTAGGTCATCAAAACAGACGACAGAAATGGTTAATGGAGACTGGTATCCGGCTCCAAATTTTCTGCAATAGTAATTCAATACGGAACCGGGTACCAATGAACTATAGTCGACTACGATCAAGTTCGACTGGGCATAGCAACTGCGCATGATCAGTAAACCATGAAACTGACTATGGTTAGCAAGTCGAACTTGACCCTAGCGGACGATATTTCATTATGACGTCATAGTTATTATGAACTTGTTTGTATCTCCCCCAAATAGCGAGGAGCACCGCGATACGTCGGTACAAATTTTATAACGTCATTGGACTGGTGCAACTATTTTAATGGTGTAGGCCCCGGTAAAAGATGCAACAATGCTGGCGGATATCACTGACAATGGGCAGACGCATTGTTGTGAATATCGTGGACTGAATTTACCAGAATGCCCTCCAAGCATGACGAAGAATTAGCTTCAAAATACTATAGATGGGAATACGTATTTAGGACATTTTGACCCTATACAAGTTCTATTTAAGCAATAAAAGGTGCCTGCGTTCGCTTATAGGCAACGCCTATTGTCATATTATAAAATTATATTCCTGCCAAGTTTCTTGAAGGTACGTACGTAGGCCTGCCTCCAAAACTGTCCCTTATCATGAATAAAGGCCCTTTCTGATTCCCCGATGAAATATTATTGGGAGCGAAAGACTGACAATTGGTGCAGATCTATGCATTCACTAGCTCCTTGTCTATAACTTGACTAGTGCAGTGCCGACTGTGCCGTGGGCTAAAGTCCACTTTATTCATCTATCCTATAACTTCATAAACAACTACGTGACGTGTAGAATGACATCATAATGAATGACGTCATGAATAACGCAGATAAGTACGTCACGAACGCATATTTGAAGGCGGACTATGCGCTGTTGTATGAATTGTAGGCCTATATCTCTGCTGTTTAATAAATATTCTGTTGAATATTTCGAAACTAGGTAGAAACAGCACCCAGACAAATTTGTTACAAAATATTCAACAGCTTACCTGTATAGTTTTCAGGAAATTGATAGTTAGAGCATAAGGGAATCGATCAATCCCAACACGGCGAGGTGTGGATGGAGATTAGCCAGGGATGGGCGGGGCATAGCTAAAACAGGAAAGGTCCATTTCTGAGTCTGTTTAAATGGATTTCCTTCTTTCTTAGCTATTTATGATTATCTAATATTTCGTATTTAAACACAAAACTATATTTAACCCATAATCCTCAAATTTGTTGAAGAAAATTTCAATTTTCTCATATGAAATGCCTATTTGCAGACAGGGTGATTATTTTTGAAAATTTACCATTGGAATGCCTGCCTCTGTTATCGAAACATTCATTCAAGTGGTAAATTTCCAAAACACCTAATACTCCTCTCTTTGTCTGCAAATGGACATTTCTCAAGACCACTGCAGTGGGCGTTTTGGTCGGCTTACGTGTTAAATGGTTAATTAATATTATCTTTATATTGTTTGCTTATAATAGTAATTATTTTGTAAGTTGAGGCCTATTGTGGAAATACATATCTATCATTCAAACGGTTATATATTCATATTCATATTTCATATTGAAAAGATCCGATCTGTCTCTCTCCGAGGTATATTACCTCATACCAAATTACGCCATATGTAGACTGACGTCACAATTACATAGTGACGTACCTATCTCCGTCATGAACATTGAAAACTCCGTTGTGTACGAATTGTATGTCTTTAATATTTAATAAACATTCTATTAAATATTTTGAAACTAATTTGACTGGGCGCTGTTGCTGCCATTTGCAGCAACAGGGCCCAATCAAATTAGTTTCAAAATATTCAACTGCTTACCTGTATAGATATACCTGTGAATTCAGGTTTCAAAGTATATAAATCGTTCCCAACATGCGCTGAACGTGGGCAGAGATTAATTTGAAATGGGCGGGGCATAGCTAGAAATAGATCCGTCTATTGACTTTAAAGTGAAACAATATACCTGTTACTAACTCAATCGCAGCAAAAATTTAAATTAGCAAAATACAGTGACATTTCCACTCTTCCCTAACTTCCGTACTGCGAAGCTACCAGCTGACTGTTGATAACGCCGCCATTAAGGTGGGAGTTTACGTCCCGTTTGAGATCAGTGTTGCTAAAGTGCGTTGCTGTTACAAACATAAGTTACTTTTAGCTATGTCAGTCGCAAACTAAATAAAGACATATTTTTAGTGCTATGTTTTCCAGAAAACTATACAGGTAAGCCGCTAAATGTTTTGAAACCAATTTAACTGGGTGGGGTTGCCGCCTATGGCAGCAACAACCCCCAGGCAAATTGGTTTCAAAATATTCAACAGCATGTTTATTAAATAGTAAAAACATGCAATTCGTACAATAACGCTTAGTCTGTCATCAATTAGGCGTTCGTGGTGAACCCAGACACGTCATTCATGACGTAATGGATTATGACCCTATCCTGCATGTCACGTAGTTGATTATGACGTCATGTGATTGATGGATACATCGAAATCCTCCATTGTTCACATGACAAGCTGAATGGGAACTACTAATCATAAGTTGGAAATCACGAACGGCAATCATCATACGATGATCCAACATCGCTGACCGGACACTAAAATCTCCAATGACGCGTGCAAATACTGTCCCACTGGAGGTCAAACTGACCCACCACCATCACCGCCACCACCGCCACCACCACCACCACCAGCACCACCACCACCACCACCACCACCACCACCACCACCACCACCACCACCACCACCACCACCACCTGTGACCTTACCAGGAACATCAACTGCAGGACCCTCTGTGGCCCTACCAGGCACACCGATTGCAAGGTCAGCCTTGACCTTACCAGTCATCCCACAATCAAATCGGAAACGGAATAGGTCACCTACTGAGAGTCCCCCAGTAGTTAAGCGGATGAATAACCAGTGCTCACCAGTGTTCCCCCTGCAGTCTCCTGTGGTGGATCCGCTCCTGATTCCACTGCCAGAATGGTCACCGTCAGTGTCTGCTCATGTGGATCCTAGTCAGATCCCTTTTCCGGTCTCGCCACTGTCCCCAGTCGAGTTTCCTCCCCTTCCACAGAGAGCAGCTACTGACCGACCTGGTCAAAAGACCAGATCGTCTACGCCGAGGTCCAAGTCACCACAGCCTAAATTTACGCCAACACCTAAGCCCAAACCTACACCTAGGGATACACCCAAAGAGCATAGGTCTTTCTACAAGTTTCGGTTCGTGGTGGATAACAAGAATGAATGGAGCCTGCCTACTCTGAACAAGAAGATTCTGCTGATTGGGGCTTTAGCTCGTATCAATCAGACACCTCATCCAGATATGCATGTAGCAATCTATCCAGGTGCTAAGATAAACCACATTAGGAATATGGTTAGAAAATACAATGAGGTCTTCCAACCTCAGCGTATCATCCTTAACATCGGAATTAATGACAAGGATGAACTTCAGCATGACACCTCCCAAAGAATTGAGAATCTGTTTAGTACCATGCGTTCAAAATTTGCAAAGGCTAAAGTTCACTTTGCCAAACTAAATTATTCGAAGCACCTGACTACAACCCAGAAACTAAACATACAATTCGTTAACAGCCGTGTAAGGTCCCTATCCTTCCCAGCCTCCCCGTGTCTGAATTTCAGGTGGTTGAGGACAACATCCACTGGACCGAGTGCACTGCAAATAGGATGCATAATAGTTGGTTATCGCACCTTAATTTAAACTAACTACGGGTCAGGGTACTAACCACCCAGAAATTGGCCTGGGTGGTAATATCGTTAATCTAACTGGTTCTACATTGTCTGAAGCAGAAAGATCTTTGCTAAATCTCGGTCTAACAAATGTACCAACACCACGGTCCAAAGTCGACATAGATGCCCTTTTAGATAATGGCTTATGGGAAATTGAAGAATTTGCTCACCGTGTAAAACTAGCAGACTTTTTTCGAAATTCCAAGAAAAATAACTTTCTACCTTTTGTTGAAAAAACTGGCTGGGCACCTAACTCGAAGTTGGTTGACCCTGCGATCCCTGATAGTATAAAAGCTATCAAGGAGCGTGTTGAAAATTTAGAATTTCCTAAAAATCATCAAAACTAAAGACATCGTTATAAAGCCTGCTGACAAGGGATCTGCTACTGTAATAATGCGTAAGGATAATTATATTCGTGAAGCGCATCGGCAACTCAGTAATCTGAAACACTACCGCAAATTAGACGAACCACTCTGGCAAAATAATTGTGATAAATTTAATGGAATCCTTCAAGAAATGGCTGACAACAAGGCCATAACGAAAAAGCAGTTTAAATACCTTGCTGCTAAACGAGATTCAAATCCACGTACGTTTTACCTTTTGCCAAAAATTCATAAACCTATTGAGTCATGGTCCGACCCTATGATACCACCGGGTCGACCTATTATCTCTGATTGCGGCTCTGAATCTTATCGAATTAGTGAAATTATTGATTACCCCCTACAACCAATTGCGAATAGACATTTCAGCTTTTTGAACAACACTGAGGATTTCCTATCCGAGGTCTCCAAAATTTATGTTCCTCCAAACTCACTCTTGATAACCCTCGACATCGATGCTATGTACACAAACATTGACATCGAAAGGGGTTTGACTTCTGTTCGCAGAGCATTTGATAAATATCCTGATAACAATAGGCCCACTAGCGAAATATTAGCTCTCCTGGAGCTGAGTTTAAAGGGCAATGATTTCGAATTCGCTGGCGAAATCTACCAACAAATCTGTGGATGTGTTATGGGTAAACGTTTTAGTCCTAGCTTTGCCAACATCTATGTAGCTGAGTGGGAAGAAGATGCGCTTAACAAATGTCCTAAGCAGCCCTTATTTTACCGCCGGTACCTCGATGATATTTTTATGATCTGGAATCATTCGAGGGAAGAGTTTGATGAATTTTTCACTATTTTGAACAATCACGATCCTAACATCAAACTTAAAGCCAACATCGACCAGTCGTCCGTAGACTTTTTGGACGTTACTCTCTACAAAGGTGTAAATTATAACACGAGTGGGTTTCTTGAATACAAAGTATTCTTTAAGCCCACCGATTCCCATCAACTACTGCATAGGCAATCTTTCCATCCACCTCATACTTTTAAAGGTATTGTCAAATCACAGATTATCCGATTTCACCGAAATTCTAGTGATAGAGAGAATTTTGAATCTGCGTGTTCCACCTTATTTAAAGCCCTCAAACCGAGGGGATATTCAACACGATTTTTGCGCAAAATAAAATCCGAAACTTTACATGATTTGGAAACTATTACTGATAAGGCTACCGATCAAAAGCCTACCAAGATTCGTCACAATCGTCCCGATTATAGGGGTAGGACAATCTCAGAAATGTGGAAAGAAGAGGTGTAAATTAGACCTCTATCTACCTAATCAGAAAACATTTGTCAGTTATCAGAACAAAAGCAAATTCCAACTTCAGTCTAATTTAGATTGCGATTCTAAAAATGTTATCTATTTAATTTCTTGCAAATTATGCCAAAAGCAGTATGTCGGTGAAACAAAATGTCCTTTAAGATGGCGAGCAACTAGACACCTTTGCGATATTAGACACGACGAGGACACCAACGTAGCTCAACATTTCAATCTTCCTGGTCATTCTGTCGATAGACACTTTGAAATTATGCCTATTGAGCAACTGCCTCTTTCTGCTACGGCCGAAGAAACTGATAAACAAAGAAAACTTCGAGAATCATTTTGGATTAAGCAACTGAAAACAAAATGGCCGAGAGGCATAAACGTGGACCCTGGTCTTGCTGATCAACGTGAAATTATTCCATTCAGTTTAACATACAATCGAAAAAATGTTGAAATTTCTGAAATTTTGAAAGATGAATATCATAAATTGCAGGATAAAATGAAAGAACCTCTCAATTTGCGTCCAGTGATAGCCTTTAAGAAAAACTCCAATCTACGTGACATCTTGGTTAAATCGAAATTAACTCTTCAAAAACCTTCAGAATGAATGATATCTATTATTCATATTTTATAGGCCATACCGCCTCTATCAAACAAACATAACGAATCTCAGACAATAAAATAAATAAAAAATATCTCCCAACCTTGGGAGATCCTGAGCCAGTGCGTTTAATCATATAACCACCACCACCACATAGTGGAGTATAAGATTGTTAATGTAATAAATATGCATGTGCATATAGACATTGTTTTTTTGCATGTTAGATTGATCGGACTGCCATAGAAAATTAGACACTGGATGGAGCCACTCTCTCACTCTGACACCATAATCAATTAACTCGTGTAGCTGACGTCATAATCATAAAGCCGTATTATAACTCCGTCATGAAAATAAAAAGTCCGTCAACTGTACGAATATTATATCTTTGATGGATTTACAATTAAACAAACAATTTGTTGACTATTTTGAAACTAATTTGACTGGTATCTGTTTCTGTATCTGTCTATCTGTAAGTTTTTATTTGCAGCTTGAATTGTCGGTAAACATCCATAGAGCCCTTTGAACATCAGTTGTCAGCGTAGCATATATCATGACAAGTGCATAGATTTACATCTTCGGAGGTCAAGCTGTTCCCCATGCCAAAAATTGACCATCCCAACATATTTTTCACGTCAAAATGAGTGGAAAATGACCCATCATTCATGATTGCAGTGTACTTAGTTCAAAAGTTATCACCGGCCTCATTCTCGAAATGGCCACTGGTCGGCATTTTGGAATTCATGCTCTACCAGAGCTAGCCCCCTATATTTCAGAGTGTCATAGGAGCTAAATCTTTTCTAAATAGTCCAAGGTGCGTAAATCAACAGGATTAGAAAATGTAGGAACGTAATGGTCCCGGATTCCAGGAAAATGACTCTCCAATAGAGAAAAGGGAAAAGAGATCATGAGTAATTTTAATAATCTGCGTTTGCACGCATTTTAATTAGCCATGGATGTACCGGCGTTGTACATGTGTCCAGGCGGCCATTGGGGCGATGCAAAACAAAACTATGATAACATGCATACTAAAGCCATTTTATTACGTTTAAGCTTATGAGAGAGAGAGAGAGAGAGAGAGAGAGAGAGAGAGAGAGAGAGAGAGAGCGTGAGGTGTGCGCGTGCGTGCGTGCGTGCGAGAGAGAGAGAGCAATAAACAAACTCCGAGATAAATCCGTAAACAAGCCAAACAAGTAAACACGCCATTTACGACGGCGACGACGACACGGTAAAATTGGAAACAAACACAAAGCACTGGGCTATATTAATGAAATATTTATAGTGGTATTAAGTGTACATATTTCTATAGATATTTATTTATTTATTTACAAACGTTGAAAATCAAACCTAAGTTGTTAAAAATGTTATTGCTAATTTATCAAATTGTTCAAATCCAGTTCGGACTTGCATAGTAGCTTAGCTGGTGCACATAAAAACACGTGGCAGCAAGAATGAAAGCTAATGTTGATGCTGATCCAGCCAGTAACCGTATTCAGCAACACTTTTAAAATGTACACAATATTTATGTTCACTCCCTCTTAAAATATTCTTGTTATTTCTGTACAGTACTTAAAGGACAAAAGAATAATATTACTTACATTTCATCAAGTAAGACTTGGAAGTTTTAAACATACGATGTTACATAGCATCAAGTATCAGCTTATTTACTCGTAAATGCCGAACACTGAATGCCGAGAATCTCTATTTCAAGCTGGCTATATACACGTAATCTGTTGCATTTTTTGTAACTAATTTGACAGGAACATGTTGCTACCACAGGCAGCAACAGCTCCCAGTTAAATTAGTTTTAAAATATTTAACAGAATAATAGTTAAATTGTAAATCCGTGTACGAATTCAGCTTTTCGTGTTTCAAGGGTTAATAACCTGGACAGTTGAGATTCCCTTTAACCCTTTAACACTGAAATCGTCTATATTTTTGAAAATCTACCACCGGAGCCTGGCTAGATAACCGTTTATCGATTTGGTCTGCAAATGGACATTTTCTTTAGAAAAAATTTAAATTTCTTTAACAAATTTAAGAGTTAAAGTGCTAAGCGATTTTTTTGGGTGGATGTGGAGGTGGGGTTAGGGTGGGGGTGGGGGGGGGGGGGTGCACGTGACGGCACTTCTGGTTCAAAGACACACTGCTATAATGACGGATCATCATTTGATCCCTGAAAAGCCCCGCCCACCTTACTACGTGACCCACGAATCACCAAAATCTGAGTTTCAAGGTAACTATACAGGAAATATTTGTAATGTTTTAAAATTAATTTGAATGGCTCCCAGTAAAATTAGTTCCAAAATATTTAACAGAATATTCATTAAATTGTAAATACATCAAAGACATACAATTCGTTCACTTGACGGACCTTTCATGCACGAGGGAGTTAGCCGCGTTAATATAATTGCGACGTTAGCTAACGAATGGCGCAATCGATTAAGCCATCAGATACTTGAGCGGCAGATAGGATCCCTCCATTGTCGACAACCTATAGTATAGGCCTATATGAATGTGGCCACTTGACCCCTTAAGCATTACCGACCAGAATGACAAATTATTAATGATGTAAGAAAGTTTTTAAATACATAATTTGAATCTAATTTGACTGGGAGCGGGTGCTGTCTATGGCAGCAATATGTTCCTGTCAAATGAGATTCAAAATATTCAACAGCCTCTATAGTTGTCATAGAGTTGAGATTTTGGAATATTAAGTACTAAAGGGTTAGGACAGATTTAACCATTATAGTTTTATTAGAATAACCGCTGTTTGGGTATCTCGGTTGTCATACCTACTGATATTAACTATTAATAACTCTTAGTATCGTGCGTGTTTTGTTCAGATCCATAGGCTTCGCACGTTTAAAGAGAACGTGGATTAAACTGCTAATTGTACGGATCCAAACAGTTTCCTTGCACTAGTTCTTTTCCCACGGTATCGTCCAATGTGGTGGGTGAATGGGCGGATAGCAAGCGCATTTTATTGGAACATTGACCGTGTATCCACATGACACATGCTGAGGAATAAAATCAAAGTTGCAGCATCTTCTTCTGCAGTAAGGGCATTTGCATCTCTGTCTGAAAAAATAAAATTACAAGTTGAAGTAGGTCCATATAAAATCATATAGTATGTAAATTAGAATCATGAAAAATAACATTATTTTAATAATGATATAGATAAACACACGCACGCACGCACGCACGCACGCACGTACGCACGCACGCACGCACGCACGCACGCACGCACGCACGCACGCACGCACGCACGCACGCACGCACGCACGCACGCACGCACGCACGCACGCACACACGCACGCACGCACGCACGCACCCATGCAAATAATAAACTGAAATATAACAATTAGAGCTTTCAACCAGAATTTCCCAGAATAGCACTCCCAGATCAAATAAGATTCAAAATATCCAACATAATATTAAATTACATTGTAATTAAGTTTGCGAGTTCGGTTAAATTTAGCTGCGAGTAGCAGATCAATAAACCGTCGTGTCTCTTAATCATTGAGTCCGATAATTAGTCAGTTAGGCCGTGTTCTCACTAGAGACTTAGTCAGGAATAACGTCATACTTCACGGCCTTAGGCCGTGTTCTCACTAGAGAGTTAGTCAGGAATAACGCCATATTTCAGTGTGGCGTTACTCCTGATTAAGTCTCTAGTAAGAAGACGGCCTAGGGTTCCACAACTTTGGGCCTGATAAAAAATACTGGACCCCCCCCCCCCCCCCCCCCTCCCGGAACCTGCAGCTATCGAGATTCTCTAGCCCTTGTTGAGGTTCTAATACTTAAACGCATGCTACAGGCTTTTAATAACTATCAACTAGAACATATTATTTTGAACTTCACATTCATATTTATCACAATAGACAATTACAGTACATCTCAGAAATAACTTCAAATCGTACCGTTGAATATTTGGAATATATCTCGATTAGAAGACATTTCTGCTAGAGGTAACAATGTCTTCCAATCCAATTATGTTCATAATATTCAACAGAACATTTTTGACTAATTAACATGTTTCTGTTTTTGTTCTGGAAACACGTTGACCTATTTATGACCTGTACTGTGGTGAATAACAAGAGAACATCAGTGAGTTCTATTCTCATATTCAGCTTGTACTACACCTTAGATACCAGGTATTCAATATAACATTGTTCCGACAAGAGAAGAATTAAGGTATAAAATATTCTTACTTTATGGTTGTATCTGGTTTATGGAGTTGAAATGGTTAAATTAATTGAATAATGTCGTACTTACTGGTTGCAGTCGACGAAGTAAATCGGCCATTTAAGTCTACAATGACCAATTCTGGTCACCTTGTATATTGTATATGGGCACCAGCCCGATGTATTATTCCTGCAAAACAAAGATTTAATTATGTACAGACACAACTCGTGCAAATATAGGCGATACGACGAATTACTGTCGCTTCTATACATGTGGACAACAGCTTAAAGGTTAACTAACCTCATCTCTTGATAGCTATTCAGGTGATCTAATATGTCACTCATAAACTATGCAGGTAATTTAAAGCTTTTTGTCATGCAGCTAAAGAAAGATATTCAGGCTAAAGTTTGCTTTTCCTAAAGTAGCTAAAGGTTGGAACATTTCTATATTCTATGATGGCTGCCATGATGTACATTTTGACCAAACATAAAAAAAACTAGCGCCTCGGTATATACACTCGGTCATAGAGGTGCCAACAATTTCGTATTAAAGCAATCATACATGAAAGTTGTTGAATATTTTGAAACTAATTTGACGGGAAGTTGCTGCTGCCATAGGCAGCAACAACCTTCAGTCAAATTAATTTTAAAATATTCAACGGGATAAGCAGTACATAATAAAGAATGTGATACATTGAGGAGACAAAATGGTGGCGTTCACTGTTCAACATTTAAGCGATATTACAAAGCAGATAATTATGATACATGTAAGGGAATGTGGCAGGCTATGAATGATATGGAATATATAAACCATAATCTATCGGTACAATGCAACATCTGAGATGAGATTAGCATCCCTTTAAGATTAAAGACTTCGCTATGCTATTTTGTTCCCTATCAGTTCTTGTCCAAATTTCCAATAGTAGGCATGATCTATGATTTATGCTTCGGAATTAACATAGCATTATTGTTCCGCTTGGTGGCAGACTTGATAAGTGTGTTCATATCGGAAAGCTGCTTTTATTCGTTGTCTTTCTATTTTAGCAAATATTGATTTTGTATAATTTTCATGTAGGGCAAGGTTCCCAAAACAATGTGGTAGACAATGTTTATAAATAGTTGTCCACGTCAAAGAAATACAATAATGAATTTCTAAGTCTATATTTAAATCTTTGTTCAAAATATGTTCTCAAAACATTTCTATTCAGCAGACCGTCAAGCGCTTAGAGAATGCTATTGCATGGAATATTGCGCTATATAAATGTACTTATTATTATTATTATTATTATTATTATTATTATTATTATTATTATTATTATTATTATTATTATTATTATTATTATTATTATTATATTACGTCATAAGCATATCACGCAAAGGATGTTGGGATACGTTTTCTTAGCAAACATTATTGTCCTATATAGAATAGTTTTGTAGTGAGCGACCTATTGAAAGGATTTTTTGCACCTCCTACGGAACATAAGGCAGCTATAGTTTTCCTTACCGAACAGGCCTCAGGTTACTATCTCAAGATCAATTCATAAAAATAGGGCCTACAATAGATCATGGGTGCGTTCAGGAGCGCGATATTTTCAGTTCGCCCAACATTTTGTTCGATCAGATGGTATCTATGGGCGAACCTACCACGTGACCAAGCAAAATGTTCGGCGAACAAGTTGATATGCCATTTCGAAAAAAAATTTAAATAAAAAGACACCTGAAAAACATTTTTCACCCAGAGCTCGTTTTTGCAAAAAACCAAAACTGATATTCTGGACAAAAATGCGCGATATGGCAGCCATTTTGAAAAAATGTAAAAACTAACTTTGTTCAGCATTTTTCATTCCGAGTTCATTTATTCAAAAAACGAAAACATGTAATTCTGAGCTTAGCCTGTGAGGATGTCACAGCGTGTCGTCTAATTGACTTTCTCTGAGTAAATGACGCGATGGAAACTGTTGGAGGATATGCGTGCCAAAATTTATAACCAGGAATAAGAAGAAAGAAGAAACATTGCATCGTAGATTAATTATATAGAAAACATTCTATATATTAGTAACTAGTATTAAGCAGTATATAAAGCTATAGCAATGAACATAATAATATACCAACGGACCGTTCTAGTTTATCCATAATGTATAATTGGTGATGGACTAAGGGTTGTTGTACGAATTGTGTGTCTTTACTATTAAATAAAGATGTCGTTGAATATTTTGAAACTAATTTGACTGCCAACAACAGTACCTAGTCAAATTAGTTTCAAAATATGCAACAGCTTACCTGTATAATTTTCTGGAAATTGATTGTCAGGGAGTTCAAGGATCGATCGATCCCAACACGAGCGTGGTGTGGGTGGAGCTTAGATAGAGATGGGCGGGGCATAGCTAAAACTGGAAAGATCCATTATAAATCCAAGGTTATCCACATCCAATTCTAGTGTAATCTTCACAATAAATAAGATTCCCTAAAATATTACATTCACTAAAACCAAAGTTGGTAACCAAAGACTATGTCCTTAAATCATCTAATGGTATTCCCGAGATCAGCTTCCAGTCAAATTAGTTTCAAAATATTCAACAATAAATTTATTAAATGGTAACTGCGTTTTTTAATTAGGCGTTTTGTGTTCAAAGGGTTAAAGGCGCCTTTGTTTGCTCGCTACACCCTACTTACTGTATTGCCACACAGTTCCAGTTCTCTGGTGGTTCCCAATCACAATTTGGCCAAACTGATAGTGAGGGAGGCCGGGCCGCGTCCATCACGGCCAGTGACAATACCAAGAGCAGAACGCAGACACCCTATTGAAGTTAAAATAAATTTAAGCTTAGGATCAAGTTCAGGCCATCGCTACTGCTGCTGCTGCTACTACTGCTACTACTGCCGCTGCCGCCGCTGCCGCCGCTGCCGCCGTTGCCGCCACTGCCGCTGCTTCTGCTGCTGCTGCTCCTGTTACTACTACTACCACTACTACTACTACTACTACTACTACTACTACTACTACTACTACTACTACTACTACTACTACTACTACTACTGCTACTGCTACTACTACTACTACTACTACTACTACTACTACTACTACTACTACTACTACTACTACTACTACTACTACTACCACTACCACCACCACCACCACCACCACTACTACTACTACTACTACTACTACTACTACTACTACTACTACTACCACTACTTTTTTCTTTGATAACACGATCAATGGATCGTGCGGAAAACCTTTCATATCCAAAAATATATAAAAGACTGACGTACAAATCATACAATATATAAACAATAAACAATCGTCAAATGAAGAAGAAAGACACCTTTAAAAAATCCATCAGTCTTCCATTATAAATAATATAATTCAAAATAGATGCTCAAAATCTATTATTAAAAATTTTCCTCGATATTAAACATTAAGGTAAACATTTTAAATGCAAATACCAAGATGGCACTCTCCGTCGTGGTATTATTCTACGGGTTTTCATAGAGTCCACAGGGCTACCCTGGACACTTACAGCCGGCGACATATAGCTTAGTTCTGAAAAGCTATTACCTCCAGACCTCATCCGGTTCCTCAGCATGGTCATGACGGGTAGTGAGGACGTGGATACGAGCGAAAAAACGAAGCATCTAGTACTCTCTATCATGCAAGACCTGTGCTGTGCACTGTCAGATGGAGACTAGAAGTTTTCCAAACATGTGCTTCTCTGTGCGACTCTCAGGCATTTGTTCCAAAGCAAGCATCCATGAACTATATTGGGATGCTAACAGGTCACAAAATCTGTGGTTCTGTGTACACAGACATTCTGTTTAATGCACAGCTAATGGCAAGTGGATCTCTCAAACGTGTTCTTAGCGGAAAGGCATATGCAAAGTCCCTCGTTTGCCTCAAAACTGCGTGTGAGGCAATGGAGAGGTTGTTGATGGAGCGATTCACTGAGGAGTAGAATATCGCCATCGCCAACACCTCAAGTGAGCGTGCCTCGACGTAACCCTTGAAGATCCCTCGGCTCTAATCCTCATCATAAAGTATCGCACCTATGGGTAGAAGGCGCACAATGACATTTGAGGAAGACTTCTGCATTTTGGATGTCCTTCATTGACTACTGTAATCTCGTATTCATGCGCCTCCATTTTGTTAAGACCTACAGCATGCAGCTGTTCCACAAATGTAATGGAGAGATGGTAGCACTATTATTTGCATTCCATGGGCACAACTACTCCATGTTAATGCAATTGGCATGCGCAAATTGAACATTTACTGAGGAAATGTAAATAAAAGTATGTAAAAATGTATATAAGTATTTGTGTTTCAGGTCGAGGTGAGTCAACTCTCCACAATCTGCAGCAACCAGGAAGATACTGATACGAGTGTGGTGCTGTATCTCCATCATCCTGCCGCCCTCGGATACAAGAATGCTGGCAGCACCCGGAATATATATCTTCGTGATTCTTCTCTAGCACGCTGACGCCATCCAGATGACTGTATATCTGGACACGGGGTCAGGTAAACATCAACAACCACTCAACCTCTCTGAGCTTGCAGAGTCCTTGAGAAAAGACTTATACCACTCTTCTTGGGTTCTATGTGTTCACCAGTGCCTTCAAATGGAAGGGAAGGGTGGCCTCTGAAGAAGCTGGAGATGAAACCCAGGTTTCACAAGGCATTCATACAACTCGGTGTCGACGGGAACGCCAAGCCTCGGGTGCTGAAGCAGATGGAACAGTTCACTTGCCTGATGCATGGACGGAGGTGCAAGTCATCGGTGGACGTGGTCCGTGCCAATCTATTCCACAAGGCAGTGGGGGAGGATGAAAATGTCACTTCCATGTGCAAAGTCAACCAGGCTCGCCTCCCTCCATGCCACTCTGCTCTGAAGTCACACGTCCAGCATGTGATCAGCCTTGTGAAAGATGATTGGCAGGGATGATGCAGACTGGCGAAGGAGTGCTGGAACTGGTGTGGCCCTGAGATTCTATATCACCAACCTCATTGATTGATCTCCTGGACACTGGTGATCGTGAGGAGGAGGAGTAGGGGGAGGGGGAGGAGGAAGGGAAAGAGAAATAAGAAGATGAGGTTGACTTTGACAGTTTCATTGAAAACGATGATGAGTGATGGATCTGATAGTGAAGAACACTTCCCTTGCAATGTCTGAAGACGTCTTCTATTCTGTTTCTATCTACTTCAATATATAATGTAACAAATGATTTTGGTGGAATTTCTGTATCCGAAGCCCCCTCGAATTGACCCATAGTACATGACCTAAACCTCTGATCACAAGAATAACACCATTTTTAAATCATTGCCCTCATAAGGGTTGAAATGACCTAGAATGAGCTTGAACTGACCATTATCACGTGACCATGACCGTTAACCGTTTTTTCGGACTAAGCGACCTCGAATACCCCTTAGAAAGTATGTCATTCGACTATGTTGGTGCATCTTCTTTTGGCGGCCCAGGGGCCCATCTGGGGAGTTCGGGAGCCCGAAAAGTGTACATGGGACACCCGAATGACTGGGTGGGGTGGGGTGGAGGGAGGGGGGGGGGGGTAGGGGGTGGGGGTGCACGATATCCCTTTCTTCCCACTCAACTATACTCAACTATACTAGCAAGCAAAATACATACACGCTAATCTAAACCCCCAGATGGTTTTCATAATGGCATGGGTTTAATGAGTAAAAATGTATTGTCAACAGAGACAAAATTACCTCTGCACCATACATTTTTTTTAATTCTTAGTTTCTTTGATTTGACATAGTTTGCATATTCACCCTTAATGCTGCATGACCACGACGTATAGAATATGGCTTTCAATGCTTTTAGGTGATCTATTGTCAGACTATTCATATAAGTTTGAACCAAAGAGCACCTGTACCTGTTCCAAATACCAATGCTCAAGCAAAACAAAATAACGATCTTATAATTTTTTCGCATATATTCGTTTTCCAGATAATGTAATAATATTTTCCTAGCTGTTATCTCAGTTCTAAGCACCATAAGATGAGCTATGAGGTTCTCTACGAATGGCCAGAACTGCGACACGACACAACACTCGGTAAACAGATGGAAAATAGTTTATCTGAGCCCATACAGAATATACATTTATTATCGTAGTCACGGCATAAGTTTGCTTTTACCATAAGATGTTTACCCAAAGTCTCCTATAGATTAATCTCCACACTACATCTCTTGCCTGTCTAATACCGTTCGTTTGCCTATACACCAGGATCTTTCATCTGGCTGGTGAGATAACACATACGCGTCTCTATAGCTACGGTAATACTTTATTAATATACAACTTACGCTGGGACACTGTCACTGGCTCGTTTGCACAGTTAGCCACAATCCACAGTTTGATATTCAAGTTGTGGGGTGGGACCAACTATCCAAAACAACAAGTGACCGTGCCCAACGCCAAACTCCCACTGACTGCCGTCCCATGTTCTATTCGAACCATGTGACGTCAGTCCATAGTCACAAACCTTGGTGACAAACAGTTGGACCTGATCCGTGACAACACGTTCACTATATACAGTACGTATTACTAGATTAACTACAACAATAAAGTATGGACACAATATATTCAACAATCCTCTTTCGTATAAGCCTGGTGTGTATATAATCCGTAGTAGTGTATGTAAATCTATGGTGGTGTGTGTCACTGTCGATGTATACTAGTTCACGTGTGTACTTATCTGTGGGCTTGGATTGTTCATTTATTCATGCATGTGGTGTGACTGTCCTGTGCGCGCGTGCATGGGTCCTCTGTGTGCTCCTTTATGGTCGTGTATGTATATCCAGTTCTGTCCTGGATTGTGCTGTGTATATTCCGTATCCTGGTGCGCATGTGGTATATGTCTGTCTATGATTCATGTGGTCAGTTGTGCGTGATTGTGCGTGTGCTGGAACTCTCCCGTCCCAACAATCCTCAGTAGTAATGGGTGGGGCTGGACGTTATTGTTCTTCCCAGCAGGGGGTCTTCGAGAACAATGGGTTTTCACGAGAACAAAAGAAAAGCTTGCGGAATGGAATGTTGAGAACAATGGCGTACAGTGGTACATGCATTCTAGAGCACAATGACGTCTATAACGCCACGTTTTTCTCGATAACAATGACGTCCAGCCGCACACGTTTTTTTGGATTTGCAACACTCTGGAATGTTCTATTATTTTGAATTAGTTAACCCTTAAAAGTTTAAAAGTTGTGTATTTTACGTTTAAACGTAGTGGCGGTGAGCCCCCCCCCCCCTCCCCTCCGTGGTTATCTACCGTTGTAAAAATAATAAGAGAGTAATGTAAAAGAATAGAGTTTAAGAGGTGGTCTGATAATGGAGGTCGTATGAGGTTGAGGATGTATGAGGAATTACGGTATTGATGTTTGAAAATAATTTGACTGTTTAGTCGACAACGTTATTAGTAAACTGTAGAATATTTAGAGACTGCCTGTAAGCTGTTACTGTCTTAGCAACAGCTACCAGACAGATTAGCAACAAAATATTAAAAATAATCTTGTATTAATGGTATGTTCGGTTGGAATGGTAACCAAGACTTGGTGGTGATGGATTGGATTGTATCATGAGTTAAAAAGAAGTTAACCCTTTCACCGATGAATTCCCCATATCTCATTTTCATCGATACCATACAGGAAAACTGTTGAATATTTTGAAAATAATTTGACTGTTTCGTCGCTAACGTTATTAGTAAACTGTAGAAGATTTAGAGACTGCCTGTAAGCTGTTACTGTTTTAGCAACAGCTACCAGACAGATTAGCAACAAAATATTAAAAATAATCTTGTATTAATGGTATGTTCGGTTGGAATGGTAACCAAGACTTGGTGGTGATGGATTGGATTGTATCCTGGGTTAAAAAGAAGTTAACCCTTTCACCGATGAATTCCCCATATCTCATTTTCATCGATACCATACAGGAAAACTGTTGAATATTTTGAAATTAATTTGACGTCGCTAACGTTATTAGTAAACTGTAGAATATTTAGAGACTGCCTGTAAGCTGTTACTGTCTTAGCAACAGCTACCAGACAGATTAGCAACAAAATATTAAAAATAATCTTGTATTAATGATATGTTCGGTTGGAATGGTAACCAAGACTTGGTGGTGATGGATTGGATTGTATCATGGGTTAAAAAGAAGTTAACCCTTTCACCGATGAATTCCCCATATCTCATTTTCATCGATACCATAAAGGAAAACTGTTGAATATTTTGAAAATAATTTGACTGTTTCGTCGCTAACATTATTAGTAAACTGTAGAATATTTTGAGACTGCCTGTAAGCTGTTACTGTCTTAGCAACAGCTACCAGACAGATTAGCAACAAAATATTAAAAATAATCTTGTATTAATGGTATGTTCGGTTGGAATGGTAACCAAGACTTGGTGGTGATGGATTGGATTGTATCATTGGTTAAAAAGAAGTTAACCCTTTCACCGATGAATTCCGCATATCACATTTTCATCGATACCATACAGGAAAACTGTTGAATATTTTGAAATTAATTTGACGTCGCTAACGTTATTAGTAAAACTATTTTTTTGTTGTATATTTTGATTGACTTTTAACCATCATTACGCACAAATTGTTTTAAAAATACTATGCAATGACGTCAATCGTTTTAGATACGATGGTTAAAATGTGGTCATTATATCTCTGAGGGTTCCGTTTATAAAATTGTATGTAGAGCGTACTTATGCTAAAAAGATTATTTGTTGCGTATGATTTAACCATACGTTTTGAATAGCCGTGAGATCAAGCTTGAATCGAGATACAAACATACCATGTGTTAATAACGAAAGAATGTTAAAGCACCAAGATCAATCTTTAATCGAGATACAAACATGTCATGTGTTAAGGAATACTATAAGAATGTACCACCCATCTAGTTCTAAGCATGGGATATTACAATGTCCTCGCCGTGAGTTTGTAAAAAATCGATAATAACGCCTTCACCCGCTCACCGGCTATTGCTGTTTACCGACGCTTAAAGATACGACAATTAAGAGCAACATTTTGAGCATAGTAGCATAATCATAGATGACCGTTTACTACAAATATAAATATATCCTTTTGGCTACAGAGCAGTGATACTTTATAACCATGTTTTTTACTATATAATTCAGTCCTGCCCTAAGCGACCACCTCGTGTTACGTCATTACATGGACTCTATTAACCCTTTTAACCCTCGAATTTCTTCATATTCATGTTTGTGGTACAAGAGAAGACTATTTTTGAAAATTTATCATTGGAATGACTGGCACTGCAGGCTATCCATTTGTCTAGTCATTGCGCTGGCAAACACCCCCCCCCCCCCAACCACCATTATCATCGCCAACACCCACCATCACCACCACCACTATGACCTATACCCAACACCATGCATTAACCCCACCACCACCACCCACGCACCTGCCAACCCGTAGCGAATTTCTTCATATTCATACTTGCATCCTTAGAGAAGGCTATTTTTGAAAATTTATCATCGGACTGGCACTGTAGGCTATCCATTTGTCTAGTCATTGCACCAGTAAACACCCCCACCAACCACCATCATCATCACCAACACCCACCACCACTACCACCACCACCACCACCACCACCACCCAACACCATGCATTAACCCCACCACCCACACACCCGCCGACCCATAGCGAATTTCTTCATATTCATACTTGCATCTTTAGAGAAGGCTATTTTTGAAAATTTATCACCAGAATGACGGACTCTGACAGCTATCCATTTGTCTAGACATTGTGGTCGCAATGTGTGAGAGCTCTGTGTTTGAAAAAATGGCATATAGGTTGGAGAGGGTATGTCAATGAGGATTTAATAAAGGTCTCGCTCGTATGCACATGTGCTAATACGCGATACTGCTAGTTATACCTTGTACCCTTGTGCGTGCGTGCATGCCCCGGTGTGCGCCCTTGTGTGCATGCATGCGCCAGAAGACTATTTTTGAAAAGTTATCATCCGAATGACTGGTTCTGCTGGCTATCCATTTGTCTAGACATTGCGACAACAAACACCACCCACCACCCACCTATGTCCTCCACCCCATCATCATCACCATCACGACGAGCATCAACACCACCACCTTCAACACCACTGCCACTAGCACCACCAACGTCAGTACCGACATCCACCACCAACCACTAGGCACCACCACCACCACCACCACCACCGCATGTTGTGGATTGCGACCTCTTGTTGTGGATTGCGGACTGCGGTTGCATGTTGCGGATTTGCGGGCATATGTTGCGGATAGCAGGTGCATGATGCGGATTTACGGGCATATGTTGCGGATTGCGGGTGCATGATGCGGATTTACGGGCATATGTTGTGGATTGCGGGCGCATGATGCAGATTTGCGGGCGTATGTTGCGGATTTGCGGGCACATGATGCGGATTTGCAGGTGCGTGTTGCGGATAACACCACGTGTATGTACATGCCGGAACACGCATACACGCCAAAATGCATGCATACATGTGCGGCCGCATGATGCGGATTGCGGGCGCATGTTGCGGATTTGCGGGCATATGTTGCAGATTGCGGGCGCATGATGTGGATTGTGGGCGCATGTTGCGGATTTGCGGGTGCATATTGCGGATTTGTGGCCGCAGTACATATAATCCTATAAATGGTACAAATTCAATCCCTTTTCCCATTCCAGTTTAAACATCACAAAGTGGTTGGACGTGTAACTGCAGAGTAGTTAGGCAGTCAGATTTCTTTGAAGAACCTTGTAACTTGAAAACTTGCTAGATTTATCCTATAATCAATATGCCGAGACATAAATGTTTTGAATGTGCTTCAACTTTTAATAGGTCAAATGACCTGAAGTGGCATAAGATCCGATTCCATAACGATGAAGATAGCAAAAATCTAGACAGTGAAGATGAAGAAATGACAGAGATGAATAGTGACGACGATGAGCCAGCAGAGTCGGAGAGTGAAGCCGGTAATGACTCAGCGGAGACTGAGAGTGAATATGAAGGTGAAGATGAAAAAGATGCCATAGGCAATGAGTAACTATTTACCATATTCCAAAATATTAAGCAGAAGATGAGGATGGTGAAGTGGACACAGACCCAAATGGTGTAGGCATTGTGCCTATTTCCGTATATGCTGATGCTTTAGTTACAAAGTGCATAGACATAATGCTCCAGTCGAGAAGATTACAGAACTCTACGCTCATTAAAATAATTCGTCAGGAAATTAAAGATTTTATCGACGAGGGGTACGCATATGATGAAGCAGTCTTCTCAGCTTTTCGAAAAAGAGAGTTTCTGATCAAGAAGTACATAAGGAACCATCTAGATTCTGAGGATAACGATGATGATTCTGATGGTGATTGATCTGATCCATAAGGAATCAGTCATCGATAAAATGGATCTCCAGAACATTGACTATTTGTTTATGCTACAGCAACTATACGTTTTATCATATGAAATATTTACTTCAATGTAAAAATATGGATACAAATAAAACATTGGTTCTTTATGCGCGTGTTGATTTGATGATTGTAGCTACCCAGCCAGGTCCCCTCCACATCCCTCAATATACAAATCGGAGTGCTGTTGTACTTAGTGGTGGTGGCGGTGGGGTTGGCGGTTGATGAAAATAGGTGTTGTGGTGGATGATGGGGTGGGGTTAATGCTTGGTGGTGGGTGTTGGTGCTTAGTGGGTGGTGGTGCTGGTGGTGATAGAGGGATGGTGGTGGTGATGGTGGTGGTGATGGTGATGATGGTTGGTATTGGTAGTAGGTGGTTGCGGCCGCAATGTCCAGACAATGGTTAGCCAACTATATTATTTTTGTTGTCGGGGTCTCATTGACTAGGTACTCATAATGCATTCATACTGTGTGTACCCGGACATGGTAATTTTTACTAGTTTTATTACCTTTAACTGGCTGACTGGCGAGGTGTTTCAGACATTCCAGGGATCTACTTCCTAGCAAAATATTTTGGAAACGATTTGAGCAAAAGTTGATGCAGACAGTCAAATTATTTTCAAAATATTCACTAAATATCATGGAAATGATTTGATAGAACGTTGTCGCTAACACCGCAGTCCAATTATTTTCAAAATATTCGTACAACACACATTTCCGACCTTGTAAACAAGTATGCTAGTATACCTCATCCCTCATGCCAGGCAGCACCACGCTAGCATACCTCATCCCTCCTTCCCCTCACTTGTTCGACCTCAGTTATGCGACCACCCCTACACTCATTCCAGGGATGTTATTTTCTGACTTTTCAAACCTATATCATGGCGCATTGGTAGTTTAAGCGAATAGTTTTGATACTAATTTGACATAGGAAGCTACAATTAGCACTAGCGCCTTCGTGCGCACAAACTCTTAAAAAAGTGCTGTTCAATGCAATTTGACATAGGAAGCCACAATTCCGCTTAGTTTCAAAATACTTTTTTACTACAACCACGAGGGACCGCATCGACCACCTAATACGTTAAATGATACAAGGGTGCTCGTCATTATTCGTCAACGATGACGACGGTGGACATTGTTCCCACCATTTTTATAACAATTTTTAAAATTTAATAATTAAATGACTGACGCTTTAAAGACCACTCCTTAAATACGAGATGCATGATTATTATCTATTTAATATTATGCATACAACATCGCTTGGCTTAGCTATATATTACCCGCATAGAGATGTACTTTGCTCTCTTTTAAAAAATAATTAAATGACTGGTAGGAAGCCGCTTAGTTTCATGTTTGAGGGCTTTAGATGAAGGTTAACGCATTTGCATACAAATTGAAGGATTAAAAGCGAATCATAGATGCTTTATGCACAATTACGAGGTGGTCAGGGAAAACATATTTCCCTGGATACTTTTTTAACACGCACAGATTTTTATGCGCATAAACCATTTAACAAACTGATCCATCGCATCTAGCCCGTGAATATATCCAAGATTTTCGCCTGCATGTATGTGTCATTATATGGAGGCCAGTACGCTACAGTTTTTGATAGGACGCTAGTCATCTCACGTGATATTCCTTACATGTTTTGTAGTAGAGCGATGTAGTATAAATGTAAATGTTAATGTACATTCGGCTAAAATGTGTTGCGGATTTGCGGGCGCGTGTTGTGGATGGCAACAAGTATATGCACATGCCTGAACACGCATACACGCCAAAATGCATGCGTACATGTGCGGCCGCATGCGGGTGCGTGTTACGGATTTGTGGGCTCGTGTTATGAATGTTGACTTGTTAACTTGTTGCGGATGGTAACAAGTATATGCACATGCCTGAACACGCATACACGCTAAAATGCATGCGTACATGTGCGGCCGCATGCGGGTGCGTGTTACGGATTTGTGGGCTCGTGTTATGAATGTTGACTTGTTAACTTGTTGCGGATGGTAACAAGTATATGCACATGCCTGAACACGCATACACGCTAAAATGCATGCGTACATGTGCGGCCGCATGCGGGTGCGTGTTACGGATTTGTGGGCTCGTGTTATGAATGTTGACTTGTTAACTTGTTGCGGATGGTAACAAGTATATGCACGTGCCTGAACACACATACATGCTAAAATGCATGCGTACATGTGCGGCCGTATGTGGGTGCGTGTTGCGGATTTGCAGGCTCGTGTTGCGGATGGCAACAAGTATATGCACATGTCTGAACATGCATACATGCCAAAATGCACGCGTACATGTGCGGCCGCATACGGGCCGCGTGTTGCGGATTTGCGGCCGCAGTACATATATTCCTATAAACGGTACAAATTCAATCCATTTTCTCATTCCAGTTTAAACATCGCAAAGTGGTTGGATGTCTAACTGCAGAGTAGTTAGGTAGCCTTAGGCAGTCAGATTTCATCTCACGTGATATTCCTTATATTTTTTTTGGTAGTAGAGCGATGTGGTATAAATGTAAATGTTAATGTACATTTGCTAAAATGGCCAGCAGTACAAACTTTGACGGATCAGACACTGGGTATGTGCGATGTCGTTGGTGTTCCGTCGACATCTGCGACACCATATGCCGACGGTCGAAACACGAGAGGGTCTGTAGGCATGTGATCAAGAAAACAGAACCTAAAGAGATGGTGTACACCTGCAAGGAGTGCTATTGTCTATTACCAATCAAACAGTATCTGCATGGGTGTCCTGTAATCGGTGATACTCCGACTGATATACAAAAAGCAAACATGACGCAGTTTGTTACCAAACTGACAACCGCGCCTGTGCGGATCTGTGAAGACTGAAACCTATTTCAAAACACGGCCCTTTTCAGGGTCCACAAATCATTTGAAAGAGAACTCTTTATCTGTTCAAAAAATAAAATAATGTAATAAAGTTTTCACACACAACAACCCGCATTTTCTTAAAGGACCACCAGCCGAATAAAGGCACGCTCATGCACGGAGAACAATGCCGAGCAGAGGGTGGCTGAGATAGCATTCCTCCCTCCTCCTTCGACTTTCGTTATCAGACCACCTCTCTCTTACCTAACATCGTCTAATAAGAAATTAAAATTTACACAGTCAAATCGTTTTCAAAATATTCATCAACCAATCAATTTATTCAGCAACCAACCAAAATATTCAGCAACTGATTATCATAATATTCAGCAACTAATTATCAAAATATTCAGCTACCACTCAAATTATCAAAATATTCAGCAACAAATTATCAAAATATTCGTACATCGTGCATACCTTGTAAACAAGTACGCTAGCATCGCCCTCATAATCACCCAGCAATATCAACTGAGGAGGAATGCTATATCATTCTGCCTCAACTGACACAGACAGTCAAATTATTTACAAAATATTCAACAGTTTTCCTGTATGGTATCGATGAAAATGAGATATGGGGAATTCATCGGTGAAAGGGTTAACTTCTTTTTAACTCATGATACAATCCAATCCATCACCACCAAGTCTTGGTTACCATTCCAACCGAACATACCATTAATACAAGATTTTTTAAATATTTTGTTGCTAATCTGTCTGGTAGCTGTTGCTAAGACAGTAACAGCTTACAGACAGTCTCTACATATTCTACAGTTTACTAATAACGTTAGCGACGAAACAGTCAAATTATTTTCAAAATATTCAACAGTTTTCCTGTATGGTATCGATGAAAATGAGATATGGGGAATTCATCGGTGAAAGGGTTAACTTCTTTTTAACCCATGATACAATCCAATCCATCACCACCAAGTCTTGGTTACCATTCCAACCGAACATACCATTAATACAAGATTTTTTAAATATTTTGTTGCTAATCTGTCTGGTAGCTGTTGCTAAGACAGTAACAGCTTACAGACAGTCTCTACATATTCTACAGTTTACTAATAACGTTAGCGATGAAACAGTCAAATTATTTTCAAAATATTCAACAGTTTTCCTGTATGGTATCGATGAAAATGAGATATGGGGAATTCATCGGTGAAAGGGTTAACTTCTTTTTAACTCATGATACAATCCAATCCATCACCACCAAGTCTTGGTTACCATTCCAACCGAACATACCATTAATACAAGATTTTTTAAATATTTTGTTGCTAATCTGTCTGGTAGCTGTTGCTAAGACAGTAACAGCTTACAGACAGTCTCTACATATTCTACAGTTTACTAATAACGTTAGCGACGAAACAGTCAAATTATTTTCAAAATATACAGCAATACCGTAATTCCTCATACATCCTCAACCTCCTCCTCCTACGACCTCCATTATCAGACCACCTCTTAAAAATCTATTTTGTTACCAATCTATCTGGTATCTGTTGCTAAGACAGTAACAGCTTACAGGCAGTCTCTAAATATTCTACAGTTTACTATCAGACCACCTCTTAAAATCTATTTTGTGACTAATCTGTCTGGTAGCTGTTGCTAAGACAGTAACATCTTACAGGCAGTCTCTAAATATTCTACAGTTTACTAATAACGTTGTCGACGAAACAGTCAAATTATTTTCAAACATCAACACCGTAATTCCTCATCCATCCTCACCCTCATACGACCTCCATTATCAGACCACCTCTTAAACTCTATTCTTTTACATTACTCTCTTATTATTTTTACAACGGTAGAAAACCACGGAGGGGCGCGCACCGCCACTACGTTTAAACGTAAAATACACAACTTTTAAACTTTTAAGGGTTAACTAATTCAAAATAATAGAACATTCCAGAGTGTTGCAAATCCAAAAAAACGTGTGCGGCTGGACGTCATTGTTATCGAGAAAAACGTGGCGTTATAGACGTCATTGTTCTCTAGAATGCGTGTACCACTGTACGCCATTGTTCTCAACATTCCATTCCGTAAGCTTTTCTTTTGTTCTCGTGAAAACCCCATTGTTCTCGAAGACCCCCTGCTGGGAAGAACAATAGCGTCCAGCCCACCCATTACTACTATTCTCTTTCCCAGCATGCTAGTTCACGTATGTGCTTATCTGTGGACGTGGCTTGTTCATTTGTTCATGCATGTGGGGTGACTGTCCCGTGCGCGCGTGCATGGGTCCTCTGTGTGCTCCTTTATGGTCGTGTGTGTATATCCAGTTCTGTCCTGGATTGTGCTGTGTATATTCCGTATCCTGGTGCGCATGTGGTATATGCCTGATTATGATTCGTGTGGTCAGTTGTGCTTTCTTGTGCGTGTGCTGAAACTCTCCCGTCCTCTGTACCATATGGAATATGCGACAAATGTATATTCTGCTATATCACTTCCCAGTTCATAATAGCATATCCATATTGCCCGCAAGCCGTAATGCACTTATGAGGTTTATCCCGCCTTTCCAAAAGTAATTTATACCACGCTTTTGCTGGCATATTGCATGCACATTCTCTGTCATTATAAATGATTTTCAACTTCGAATCATTTTTATTATTATGTATGCTGCATAGGGAGAACTATACTTTTGGCACGGCTGCTTGAATCCTATGTACAAGACGCTTCGCATCCATGGGTCACAGACAACAGTTATCTCACTTAATCCTTCCATTTCCGGACGATGGGGTTCACAATATCACAGACATTTTTAATTCCCATCTGTGGGACTTTGTCTCGGTAACGGATTTGGTTATTGCCCCACAGATTAACATTTAAAACAGATTCCCAGCATGATGGAGGGTCTTCTATTTTAATAAAACCATCGAATACATTTTTCAACTCCAAGAACACTGGCGGAACGTGCGTATAATTAGGAGATGGGTCACTTGCACAAAATAAACTTTTCGCTGAAAATTGCTCTATAAATCGTTCTATTAGTGTTCTTGATATCATTGCCCACTGGTTGTTAGAATAAAGCAGATCAATAAAATATTCGAAAAGTAATGACATGCTCTTAGATCTAACATCAACCAGATTAAGACCCTTTTCAAAAATATGATTTCTGCAAGCATCCATTGACACCAGGCATGTTTTACCTTCCCACCAAAAAAAATCCAAAACGATTTTATTAATTTCCTTTTTAACATGCTGTAGCATATAAATTACGGATGCTGTATACAACAATTTTAATACAATTAGCAGAATCCTACAAAAAATGGTTAAATGGCGATGTTTCCAACCAGTAACTGTTTTATTCATCTTAGATATTCTTTCTTCCCAATTAAGTGCCTCATCTCCTGTGCGACTAGAGTGGATGCCTAGGATCTTGATGGATTCATTTGTCCACTGAATACCAAATGGTTTATCACATTCATCATTCCATTGTCCTAAAATAGACCAGCTGATTTATTTTTTATTAATTCTTAGACAAGACGCTTTTTGAAAATCTGCTAAGATGTTATCAAATTGATCAAAGTCATTATCGTTGCCCGCAAACACAGTTGTATCATCACAATACTGTGATACCTTTATGGAGTTATCAAGGCCTTGAATGCATATGCCTTGAAAACGTGGATCTTCTCTAATTGTTGAGCCTAATGATTCCATTGCTATTATAAACAGCAGCGGTGATAACGAACATCCTTGTCGCACACCATGGTCTAAAATGGTGGGTTGACTTACATGATTATTTATCAAGTACCTACTACTAATATTGTTATACATGAGATGTACCCATTTGATAAAATTAGGGCCAATGCCAATATGTTCGAGTGATTTAAAGAGAAAATCCCAATCCAATCTATCAAATGCTTTCTCATTATCTAGACCGATAATTGCTCCTGAAATGTCGTCTTTCCCAATTAGTTGAATAGTATCCCCAATTAAAAAGTGTTTGTTAGAATAGACCGGCCTGGTATAGAGCATGGTTGAGCAACTTCAATGACCTCATCTAAAATACTACTAAGTCGGCTGGCAAGTGTTTTTTAATTAATTTTTAATCAACGCATGGAAGCGAGATGGGCCTGTAATTTCCGAATTTTTCACGACTGTCCTTTTTGAATATTAGTCGCACATATGCATGTGACATTGTAGATGGTAGTTTCCTTTGAGCGAAAATAGCATTAACCACATGAGTAAATTCTGGTCCAATTAGGTGCCAAAACATTTGCTAAAACTCAACAGTCAGGCCATCTCCTCCTGGTGCTTTGCCTCGTTTCATTCCATTCAGCGAGGCGGTCAAGTCACCTAATGTTAATTGGTGTTCACAAAAATCTATACTTCCATCTAAAAATGTATCCTTGATATTGGCTAGCATTTCAGATGTTTTCGTATCATTATTGCCCTCTGATTTATATAACGATTGATAAAAGTCTTCACCCGCTCTCACGATCTCACCCCTGAGATGTACAATTTTGGCAATTTTTGGTTAAATTCCTAATTAATTTTTCAATGCCTCTAGATTAATTTTTCAACGCCTCTAGATTTTTCGAGATTTAAGAAAAATTTGGTTGGCTTCTTATCTTCAACATACATTTGTGTTGTATATCTAGTAACAGCTCCCTCGGCTTTATATTTATCTATTTCAGAAAGTCTGTCTCTTATCTCGTTTAGATGTTCAGCAACCTGAGTATCACCATTTTCAACTCTACGACTAAGCAAAGTTAATGAAAGTTCAAGTCTTTTCTTCTCTTTGTGTATTCTTTGTGCTTTCTTTACAGCATACTGTTTTGAAATATGCACAAAGCCTATTTTAACATCATCCCGCCATGACATTATGTTGTCGTGGGAAAGTTTATTTCGAAGCTTGAATTGCCAAAAACTATTCACACACCAGTGATACTCAGTGTCATTCAAAATGGAGCTATTGAATTTCCAGAAACGTTTAACCCAATTAGCATTATCAAATGTAACATGCTATGATCAGGGAATGTGATAAGATACACACCTGCATTTACCAGACTTCCTTTTAAAACTATTATATCCTCTCTATGCGAGAGGCAATATAACCATTACCTGACAAAATTCTTCATCCAAACCCGTCTAACCCCGGTATCTAGGGTCTTGTCAAACTGGTAGGTTTCGTTTTTAATATTGATAACCAGGTCATATTTCGCCATTTCAGTAGTAATTCGCTCATTTGGAATTTCCAAAGGGGCTTTCACTTTAAACAAAGTTTGTCATGGTCTATTTTCTCAACTTTAAAAATCTCCCCATTCACAACAAGTGCATTTTCCAATAATTTATCCTTAATTTGTTCGCTGCTTAAGGTCACGGTCGCGGTCACAATACATACTATTTTAATATTAATTAGTCCTTTCAAGGCTTGAGGCCCTGACCCGACAATATCCTTTAAACCATGATACACATCAATCTCTCCCGAATTCCAACCAGGCGTTGTAAGCGAAGGCTCAGTGTTTGCTTATATGCACTCGACATGATTTACCGCATCATCATCATCTATCCCGCCAGTGCTATCGCTATCGTCACAGTCAGTCACCACACTACTACTACAACTACTACTACTACTACTACTACTACTACTACTACTACTATGGATGGATGGATGGAAGGATGGGAGGGAGGGTGGGTTGGTGGGTGGGCGGGTGGGTGGGTGGATGGATGTGCATCCACACCATCCGTCCATTCGTGCGTCCGTCCATCCACCCGTCCATCCATCCGATACCACTCTTTTTCCACATGTATGAACAAAGTTTAATTATAAACATTGGAGTGGCCTTTCATGGCAGTGGACAAAATTCTATCAAATAGCAAAATATGTCCTCCAAACTTGATTCATTTTTTCGGCATCAAATGATCAGAAGGCATCAAAAGGTAAACTTGATTATCCCCGCAAAAGCATATAACACCTTTGAATAATCAGTTCACGCCCTCATGAAGGAAACACTACTCACTTATCAATCCAATTCGGAAGAGTAAAATTTCAATAATTTGTTTGGAGTGAAACTAGTTCACTAAATCATTGGCTTTATTAATGATGTCCGTGATATACCAGGATCAAAGGGAAAGCTCAAACCTTGCACAAAGTTCAATCCTTCAAAGTAAACCATAGAGCAGTTTTCAAAGGAGCGTGAGTAATTCAGTAAAGGTATAAATGGCTATATAGACTGAAAGACTGACAGATTTGTCATACGGGCTACTGATGAAGTGCATCCATGCAAAATGCATTTAGCCAATTGATGGTGTCCATAATTATTGTGAGTAACTTATAAAATATTGCTTATTGTATTGTTGCACTGCTAAATATTACATATTACATGTTAATTCTATAATTTGTCTTTCAGTTATAAGTAATATATTGGTTAATTTGTAATTGATGTGTATGCTTGTGTCTGCTTGTATCGGAGTTTGCATGATCGAATCTTTCTTGCCTGATCAATTGCCTGTTTGATTCCTAGTTGGAGTGAACGCTTGCCTGTCTGAATAGTTATTGCGAGGAAGAATGGTCCTAGGAAGAATGGAGATCGTAAAGGAGGTTCATTGCTACGCTACGTAGGCATTTAGATGCCGAAACTCTCCCTGCTGGGCTTAGTAGGAAGGTGGAAGAACTGAATGGATTGTGTAAGTTGGCTATGCCAGATGATGACATCTACATCGCGATCTGGAATGTGAATTTTGAGTGGGCACAATCTACCATAAGGTCATGTTAAATCGCTATAATGAGCAACATGGTAGCATTAGAACTGAAGTAGTAGCCACACAGACAATGCCACATTTAGACCTAGGTCGTGCTAAATCCAACGCTATACATGGGCCAAAACAATTACAATCGAAAGCTTCACATTAATGCTATTAGTTCCTTTTACGATTTTGTGTGACCAATAGATCCATCTCAGAAACCAACTCAGAATCAAAATCTCGCACACGTCACGCTTCTGGGCATGGTACCAACTGTGGCACCACAATCACAAATGAAAAAGCGTCTCTGATCACCTACTGAAACTTCGCCGCCATTCACAAAAGGAGTACACAATAAGACCTCTCCATTGCTACCATTAGATTCTGGCCCTAAAGATCTGCTATTTGAAGCGTCATTAATCCCAATACATGAGGCTCCAGTAGGCAATCTAAATGATCCAAACGAATATCCCTCCTTGCCACAGACTGAAAGAGTTAATGGTAGCAAATCTGGTCCACAGACTGGCGTTTCTAAAAAATCCCCTCAGTCAACCATCGGGTCTCAACAGGGAAACTGCCACAGCCCGGCTTCTCCCCAACTCCAGGTCCAAGTAATGCACCAGAGGTGCAACCAATCAAATTTGCAAATAGGCCCAAACAAGCAACTATGTTGGAGAGAAACACAATTTCGTCATAAAATAGAAAACAAAATGGACTGGCTGCCTGTTCTCACGAACAAAGTACACATCTTTGGAGCTTCGAACCTGAGTCGTATTAATGTTGAGCCCCACCCTGAAACACAAGTTGCCTGGTACCCAGGAGCTAAATTGTGTCATGCTAGAGGAATAGTTCAAAAGTACACAGGATCATTTAAACCAGAGAAAATAGTGGTTAACATCGGTATTAATGAGATGAATGAGCCCATCTCTAGTTCATAGATTAATGCTGCTTTTCAGTGCGATCAAGTCAAAATTCCCAAAAGAGCGCGATTTATTTGGCAAAGCTTAACTATTCAAGTCGGTTAACAGCTCAGCAGAGGTTGGCGATTCAGTCCCTCAATTCGACAGCTGAATCATCAAGATCTGTGACTGTCATTCCTGCACTTAGACTCTCCGAATTTAATGTTGATAAGGACAACATACATTGGACTGAAAAAGACAGCTAACTCTTCGTATTCTGCCTGTCTTACATTCCTAGATTTAAACTAGACAGGTGCCAAGGTAACATCTGCAAAGAAAGAGGACTGGGCAGTAATATTGTCAATCAAACTGGCTCCCCCATTATGTGAAGCAGAGGAGTCTATGCTTAATTTTGGCCGAATGTTTGTCTCAACACCAAAACCTAAAACAGGTTTGGATGCTCTTTTAGATAATGGCTGTATGGAAACATCTGAATTTAGTCAGCGTATATTGAATTAGCAGACTTCTTTCGTAACTCTAATAATAACATTCCACCATTCATTGGAAAAACTGTTTGGCCACCAAACATAAAACTCGTTGACCCAGCGATCGATGAAAGCATAGAACTCTTTTCAGAATGTGTAAAAAAATTCCACATTTCCTAAAGATCAACCACATTTACCCTATTAGGAACGCCAGGCCTTAATTGAATTGTCTAAAACAGCGAAATTGTCATCAAACCTGCAAATAAAGGATCAGCTACTGTAATAATGCTATAAGAGAACTATACACGTGAAGCACAACGACAACTTAATAACCCAGAGCAATACCAGAAACTAAGCGAACCACTTTGGTAAAATAATGGCAGCAAATTTAATGAGATTCTACAAAAATTCCTCGATAGCAAGAATATCACCGAAAAGCAACATAAGTATCTATTTGCTAGGCTTGAGTCAAAACCACGGACTTTCTATCTTTTGCCAAAAACTCATAAACCCATAGATTCGTGGATGGACCAGATGTCACAACCTGTACGACCTATAATCTCAGATTATGGTTCAGAATCCTATAGAATCAGTGAATACATCGACTATCATCTACAGCCAATATCAAATAGATATCCCAGCTTCTTGTAAAACACAGAAGACTTCTATCCCAGGTCTCTGAGACCTGGATACCTCCTAATTCATTCCTGGCCATGCTTGAAATCGATGCTATGTATACAAACATTGACATCCAGAAGGGTATAAATTCTATTCGCAAAGCATTCGCAAACTACCCAGATACAAACAGGCCAGGCAGAGTAGTAATAGCTCTAGTAGAGCTTAAAGGGAAAGGATTTTGAATTCGATGGCGAAATTTACCAACAACTCTGCGGCTGTGCGATAGGCAAGTGCTTTGGCTCATGTTTTGCCAATATTTACGTAGCAGAATGGGAGGAGGAAGCGTTAGAAAAGTGTCCAAAGCAGCCGCTCATTTATCGCAGGTACCTTGATGACATGTTCATGATTTGGCAGCACACAAAGGCAAAGTTTGACGAATTGTTCTCATTAACTTTAATCAATGATCTACTCAATACTTTTTTGCGTTTTCGTAATTCTCTGGCTTTTCTGATCGAATATTCTCTTGACATAGACTTTAGATATATTTTTACACCTTCCCACCATTGCATTCTGTCATCATAAATTTGATTCCGTTCAACCCAATAAGGCAAACAGCTCTCTAAACATTTACGATAGCAAATATCGTGCAGCAAAGGAGTGTTGAGTTTTCAAAACCCATCCCCTCTGTTAATCCACTCAGCATTGTCTAACGTGGCGCATACCATATTATGATCGGAAAAAGCTACAGGCTTGGTATTCACGGAAGCTATGTAGCCTTTCAATGAGCAGCCAATATATATTCTATCTAACGGTGATGCCATTTTACCATCGGATGACAGCCATGTTAAATCATTGCTATCTGGATTAACAATTCGATATGTGTCTAGTAAACCTTTATTTCTACATATATTTTTCAAAATAGTGACGTGTCCATTTATTCCTCCTTGGATGATTTCTCTTTGACATCATCTAATACGTAATTAAAATCTCCCACAAAAATTAAGTTGACAGACGGGTTCTGGTCAATTGTTGAAGAAATATCATTAAAAAATTCTTTACATTGCTGATGAGTTGTTGGGGCATATACACAAATAAGATTTAACCAAGTGTTTGGTACATCAATTGTAACCCACATTCAGCAACAATTTGTATCTGCTATCGAGGAGTTAATGTTTACAGAATGAAAACAACGGCGAAGGAAAACAATTGCTACTCCAGCACTTTGATCATGTGATAAGGAATAATAAATTTGTGATTTGGAAATATCCTTGTGGGAATTATACACTTCAGGTTTTTAAATTTTTGTCTCTTGAAGGAACGCAATATCGACCCTTTCGTTTTCTAATTCCTCCAAGAGATGACATTGTTTAATATGGCTGTTTAAACCTCGACTATTGAGTGTGCAAATGATTCATTATTATCATAAGTATTTATAACTGGATGGTTACTGTCGCCATAATGAATCTAACTGGATTTTTTTCTTGATGATTTCCTTGCACATTTACCTACTTTTTGTTGAACTCAGTATTTCCTAAATCTACTCCGTTTTCTGAACGATACATCACAATTCATCAGGCCATTGCGAGCTCTATGTCAGCAATTGACATCACATCATCATCCATGTCATTTTCTTCGATTACAGAATCAGAACTATATACATCTTTTTGACGTTTAATACCTCCTTTTTCTGTATCAACTATCCCTGAATTATCTTTCTCTACATATGTTACGTCAGGTGGGCTTAAAAGAAATTCAAATGATTTTTCTGTTCCTTGCGACCTGAACTTGGTTTGCCCCCAAATTCATCTCATCTTCTAAACTATAGTTATTCTGCTCTGTACCATCATCATTACTGCCGGCATGTTCTCCTTTGTTATTCTTTGATGGTATTATGTTTAACCCAACCTCTAGAACCTCAATTTCATATGTACTACTAACTGCCACTGGATCTTTTAACTTAACATTCAGAGGTTCGGTGGTATGAACATCAGCGACTGCTACACTTGTCTCTCGCCCTGAGACAGCCGGCGGTGTTCATACAGCTTCAGAAACGACAACATGCGCTTCTCCTCTGGTCTTTGGACAACGAAATTTAAAATGATCAGGAGAACTACAAGTTAGACACTTGTTTCGGTATGGACAATCAGCGGCCAGGTGATCACTGCTGAGATGTATTCTGCACTCTTTTAGATTGCCCCCTATACCACAATGGGAGAACAAACCGACCATCAAGCGTTAGTTTGCTTGGTAGCGGCTTGTCCATCCTTTCGAACCACACTCGCCTTACCCCATTTTCTAATGTTCTGCCAAATGGGTACGTTTCCCTTTCATCCTTTTGCACCGTCCCATACTTTTTTAGCTCTTCCATTACTCTTTCATCGGGAATTTCTAATGGAACCCTTATTTTAGCTAATAGATTGTCTGATTATATCTCCACATTGCAGACCTCACACTTCACTATCAAAACCTCACCAAGCAGCTTTTTTCTAACAGCTTCGCAGCTTACGGTGACATTCCATACGAATTTGGAGACATTAACAAGCCCCTGCATCACCTTCGGGCCCGCACCAAGCACGTCCTTAAGCCCATGATAGACTTCAATGGCAGTCACGCCCCAACCTTTGGTGGTGAATTTCAAACTTAATCTACGTTTGTAAACCGATGCCATCTTGGTTTATAAGGTAATGAAAATCATGTAAGTCACTACATTTTTACAGACAATCCAACATATAAATACAATATTAAGACACCACACAAAGAGCTAAACACTAACGAATTTGTGTCCCCTTTAGAACGTGATGTCTACCAACAAGTATATGATGATATAGCTGTCGTATAGTTGTTAGTCTTAGCTGATTGACAAATAACGTTTGGTTCACTAATATCTAAAAGACTACCACGCAGAGCTAAACACTAAAATATTAGTGTCCCTTTTAGAACGTGGTCTTTATCAACAAATATACGAAGATATGGGCAGTCGTATAGTCGTTGGTTTGAGCTGGCTGACGATATACATTCAACTGAAAGCAGTTTTATTTCGTCAACACACTGGACTCGACCTAACAAAGGATTTCAATCTTAAAAAGAACTCAATCAATCAGATCTAGGCAACGCTAATGATCTAGCCGAGGTACTATAGCTATAGCACAGCGGCTCAAATACAAATGCACCGGACTGACCACGACAAGAGGGGATCTATTAAATGGCGAAATTCGCCAACTAACAGATTGCCTTCACAAAACTGCAGCCACAAAATGTGAGTAAACCAGGACGAGAATTTACAAAATAGATGCAAAATAGGAAACTAAATACTAATCAGAAATGCATGTACAAAATTTAATTACAAAATCACTCTAGAAACTAGCAAATTTGAGCAGGGCAAGTGAGACACGTCTGAACGATGTCACTACTACTACTACTACTACTACTACTACTACTACTACTACTACTACTACTACTACTACTACTACTACTACTACTACTACTACTACTACTACTACTACTACTACTACTACTGCTGCTGCTGCTGCTGATGATGATGATGATGATGATGATGATGACGCAGTCGGACACACTTCACGGAGGAACTCCTTTAAAAAAGGCTTGCAACACACACACACCCCCCCCCCACCATAGAAAATCTGGTGAAATAGCACGCTTTATTAACAGTATATGAATAACATTAAAACTTAACATATCAAAACAGTGCAAGCTAAAATACTCTATTATCATATACCACAACCGTGGCATAACTACATAGAAAACACAATTAATAAAGAGCTGATAACATAACATAATTCAACAAAGCCATTACTATTTGCACACCGTGTAGTAGTAGGCCCAAATGGCGAGCATAGCTAACCAACAAGTGGTAAAGCGACTCATCAATAATTAGCAGTAAGCTACTGCTACTCATTGATGCCATTGAGCTGATTCATGATCGGCAGGCTAAGTAGATCATATGTAGTTTAACGTAGCACACCGTATAGTAGTAGGGCCAAATAGCGAGTGCAGCTCGCCAACAAGTGGCGAGGTGATTCGTCAATAAGTAACAAAAAGTCACTCATTGACGCCAGTTAGCCGATTCTTAAATGCCCGGCTAACGTAGTAGCCTTTATGTGATATAATGCACAAAGCAAAAGCTAAAACTATGACTACATAGATGGCGCTTTGGGTTCACATTGTAAATATACTTCATTGTAAGTTTTTGCAAATTACCCTGGAACAAATACACCTACAGTAAGCATTTACAACAGGAAGCTAATTTGTAAGATATCACACTCTGTTAATTTGAAAATCGGATCACCTCCAGAATATTGACATAATCCTCATTTGATATTTAAATATACTGATTCCCAAGGTTAGGATATTCGTCGAGATTAGAATCTCCTAAGGCATTACAATTTTAAAATAAAGGCAATTAAATTAAATCAAAAAAGCATTTATCAATATACAGCAAGCAGCGAATGTGCTAGCTTATACAAGTTCTGCTTCTGATATTTTTAGATATCCGTATTCAATTGATACTAGGCCAGTTTTGCACCATACGTCTTTAAATCTACTTTCTCTCCCATGTTCTACTAGCCTGTAAAATTCACAATGAATGCAGTTTATCAACAATGATCGAAATATAGCTTGTATGGCTCTTTGATGGTTGTTGCCAGTTTTATCCCTGGCCTCTGAACACCGATGCTTCCAGATGGCCCACACTCCTACAGATAACAGGGTTATTAACAATTCTTTCTCTATATATTGATATATACCCAAAAGCTTGTAGTTATGCGACACTGAGTAAATCGATGGTCTATCGTTTCCTCCTCAGTATTACATAATAAGCACCAGTCTGTACTTGTTATTTTACACATATAAGTAAAATGGCCGACCCATAGCCTTCGATGGAGTAATCCCCATGCCAGGTCCCGTGCATTTCCTGGTAGACAAGGTAGATGTATTACTTTCCAGGCATTTTTCCAGTTCTTTGGCGCGCATCCTAAATTGTTCCAATGCCTAACCACAATAGGAGTCTGTCTCCGACTTTGCATTAGAATTCTATACACGTCTCTAGATGCCATGTTGTATTTTATATGTTCTGACATAAATACTAATGTTGGTTGTAACTTATCAATGTTGCCACGTGCTTTCGGCAATTTAAACCATACAGCAGGTATTGCATTCCTTATTCTAACAAATAAGCGCTGAGCATCAATATATCGCATTGATGTTGTTCTTGCTACATCTTGCATTGCAATCCATTTACGAGATTTCGGATTTACCAAGTCAAGTAAATATTGAATACCATTTTTGGCCATAGAGGGCAAATATAATACATCATCATTATCACGAATCAACTCATTGCCCCAAATACGTTGCTCTAAGGCATCTTCCCAACAATTGGGTTGTGGCATTGATCGTGTAAATATTTTTAAGGCTTCGAGCTGTTCTTTATATACATTTGGTATATTTTGATGATTAGGTGGCAGTTTATTGCACATAAATAAACATTCTACTGGAAATGGGTCTACGTACCTTTGGAGAAGTGCCCTTGAAACTCTTGACCAAGATGAGATTGAAGTGAGTAACTTATTCAAGAATTTCAATTTTAAAGAAGCACACTTTGCTGAAACATTAACCAAATCCATGCCTCCGGCACGCTTTTCATTGGTGAGGATTGACTGTGATACTAAATGGGCTTTGTCCTCCCATAAGAAGGACACACATCAACTTGTTGATCTTTGACTCTACTGATTTGGGCATATGAACTACAGAAGCGGAATACCACAGTCCAGATAAAATTAAATTATTAAGGACAAATGTCCTGCCAAAGACAGTTAGGGGACGTCGTTTCCAATTTATTAATGCACACTTTAGCTTGGATAGCATTTCTTCCCAGTTTAGTAATATATTTTGTTCTCTACAAAAGTAAATACCCAAAATTTTTATGACATCATTTGACCATCACATTGTCAGTTCTGCGCTTCCAATCTCCCAAAAATAAGCCCTTAGAATGGTCTTTATTGACTTTAAGCCCTGGTGCCTTTTGAAAATATGTTAATACTTCATTTAAAATCCTAAAATCCGTATTTTTACCCGCAAACACAGTCGTATCATCTGCATATTGAGAAACCTTTAGTGGCCTTTCTACGCCACGTATACACATTCCTTGAAAGTCATTGCGTTGCCTCAATGTGGCCCCCAACGATTCCATAACTATGACGAATAGAAGCGGGGACAGTGAGCAACCCTGTCTGACACCTCGTTCCAACACTACAGGTTCGGATAGCTGATTGTTTACTAAATAGCAACTTGTTATATCAGTATATAAAATATTTACCCATTTAATAAATCTTGAACCAAAGTCAATATGGTCTAAAGACTTAAATAAGAAATCCCATTCTAGTCTGTCAAACGCCTTCTCGTTATATAGTGCTATTATTGCTGCTGGGATACAATCCTTTTCAACTAATTGAATAAGGTCCCGTATAACCCAAGTGTTGTTTAATATTGATCTTCCTGGCACAGAGCAGGTTTGATCATCATCAATGGCTTCGCCTAGGACTGCGCCAAGTTTTAATGTTAGTGCCCGAGTAATAATCCTATAATCTACACAGAGTAGAGAGATTGGTCTATAATTCTGTATTTATTTATTTCTGTCACCCCTCTTGTATATACGCCGAACATAATCGATGGAGGGAGATGCCCTTGCTTAAAAATGCTGGTTGCTATTTCTTCTAATACTGGCCCAAATATGTGCCAGAATGTTTGATAAAATTCAACTGGAAGTCCGTCGCATCCAGAAGACTTTTCTAACTTCATACCTTTGAGGGATTTTGTCAAATCATCAATTGTTATTGATTGGTCACAGTTTTCGCGACATGAATCTGGAAGTCTTTTCGTTATATTAGCTAAAACATCTCTAGTTGCAGTTTCATCGCTTCCCTCAGATTTATACAATGATTTGTAAAATTCGGATACTGTTTCCACCATTTCTGCATTTGAGCACACTGATACCCCATCATTAGTCTTCAGTGAGCGCATTAATTTCTCTATACCTCTTGCTTTTTCCAAGTTTCAAAAGTAGCGTGTAGGCTTTTCGCCCTCGGTGTGCATTTGTGCTCTTGACCTTATTTTGGCGCCATCAAACTGATATTGCTCTATTTCATTTAGTCTACCTTTTAATTTAACTAATAGTTCGTAATAATTATATTCCCCATCATTAATTTTCTTATTAGTTTTACACAACGACCTCTGAAGCGCCTTTTTACGCTTTCGTATTTCTCGTGCTTTCCTGATGGAATACTGCCTTGAACTATATTTCAGGTCTGATTTAGCATCTTCCCACAAGTCTGTTATACATTCATACAAACCTCTTCTTTCATCGCAATGTCTCCAACAACTTTCCACACATTTGCGATAGCAACTATCTCGTAGCAACGCTACATTAAGTTTCCAAAATCCATCTCCTTGTTTGACCCAGTCAGCATTGTCTAATGTGATGGAAAACATATTGTGATCAGAGAAAGTTACTGGTTTTATGTTAGTTTTACACATGTAGCCTTTCAGTGATCGTTTTACATAGATCCTGTCTAACCTTGAAGCTAACCTTCCGTCGGTTGAAAACCAAGTAGTTCCCGGCCTTCTGTATTTTCAATCCGATAAGTGTCTAACAAGTTTTTATTTTCACAAATGTGTTTCAAAATATTATGCGATGTGTCATTAAAATTTCTGAGTTTAGCCTCATCTAATATGCAATTAAAGTCACCGCCAATAATTAGGTTTTCCGGCGTTCTGTCTTGAATTATTGTGGAAACATCATTTAGAAATTCACGGCGCAATTGATGAGAGGTAGGTGCATAAAGGCACATCAAATTTAAACTTGTGTTTGGTACATCAATTGATACACAAATCCATCGTCCATTAGTATCTGATGACGACGATACAACGTGAACATAGTTGAGACAGCGAGGAAGGATAAGAATGGCCACTCCCGCACTTTATCATTGTGATAAAGAATAAAAAATTTGCCATTTTGAAATATCTTTGAGAGATTCATACACTTCAGTTTTTTTAATGTTGGTCTCTTGTAGAAAAGCAATATCAACTCTCTCATTTGCTAATTCTTCAAGCAAGTGGCGCTGCTTGAATTCGGTATTTAATCCTCTGCAATTGATGGTGCAGATAATCATAATTTGTAAAATTATGTTTACAACCGCCATCATTAGATTAACTTGATTTGGTATTTTAGCTTGTTTCGTAGGCCATTTACCTAATTTTCCTGCGAATTCAATGTTTCCTAGTTCTCCCACAGACAAATATTCATATTTGGAAATATCAGAATCATGGCGCAGTAGACGATATTTCACGCCTCTCGCCGTTACATATGGCACTAACCCTTCACTAACACTTCACCCCCTTCTGATCGGTACATTACCATTTCATCTTTCATCTGTGAACTCTGTGTTTGAATGGACACATTTGATTCTGCAACTGACATTGTATCATCATCCATATCATTTACTTCAATCTCAAATTCTGAGCTATTGTCTTCTTTATGACGCTTATTTCTACTTAAGTTACATTTGGCAGGAGCGTCATTTACCAAATCTTCAAGCTGACTTAAATCAAGTGGGCTTAGCGGAAAATCGACTGAACTTTCCGTCTTCTGAGTCCTAAACTTATCCTGTCCTAATATTAATTCATCTTCTAAGGAATTGTAAACTGGCTATTCTGTAAGAGCATCATTTTCTGCGTGTCTTTTACAGCCACGTTTGGTTTGATTATGTTCTTGACCTAAGGTTACACCCTCCTCTAATACTTGAATTTCATCAACTGCAGTTACTTTAACAGGATTTGATGATTTGTTTGTGTCATTTTCAGTGGCATGAACCACAACAACAGCTTCCGTAGCGATTGCTTCAGAATCATTTGACTCAGTTGCATCCTTTAATGGGTGATTATCTCCTGATACTGAGTGCTTGTTTTGATTTTTTGGACAGCGCCATTTAAAATGGTCAACTGAACCACAGAGCAAACATTTGTTTCGATAGGGACAATCTGTTGCCAAATGGTCAGTACTTAGGCAGATCCGACATTCTTTAATTTGTCCTCTATACCATAAGGGCAGGACAAAGCTGCCATCAAGCGTCAACCTGCTTGGTAAAGGGCTATACACTTTATCAAACCAGATGCGTCATACACCATTTTCTAGCGTTCTGTCAAAGGGATACGTTTCCGGTTCAATCTTTTGCACTTTGCCATACTTCTTGAGTTCATTCATGATTCTGTCATCTGGAATTTCTAGTGGAACTTTCATCTTCACTAGCAACCTATCTGACTCGATTTCTTCTACGTTACAAACTTCGCCTTTTACAATAAGAACATCTTCTAGAAGCTTTTCCTTGACCCCCTAATTTGACACTGTTACATTCCATACAGTTTTAATAACATTGATAAGCCCCTGCAAAGCAGCAGGTCCCGCGCCAACGACGTCCTTTAACCCATGATACACGTCGATAGCCGTGATACCCCGCCCCTTAGTTGTTATTTTAATACTTAGCGTACGCTTATAGGTTGCCATGGTGTTTTATAAAAGGAGGAAACCCATACTACTATAATATATAATACAAATATATAATTATATAACACCAAGACGTCGGGGAAAGAGCTATACACTAAATAAATAGTGTCCTGTGAAACCCTGGCGTCTACCAACAAATATACGAATAGAGAGTACAGTCGTATATTTGTTAGTTTGAACCACCTATTAAGTGGTTCACTAACACCTAACCAATTAAAGTGGTTTCCTAATGCATACTAACATATTACAGTCATATATTTGTTAGTCTGTTTGAGTTGACCGGGGACAGCCAACTGACTATAAAGATTTATATAATCAAGGTACTAGGCTTGCGCTTACAAATGACAAAGGAATTAAATCTACTCACTCATGCGATCTTGCCAAATATAATGAGCTAGCCAACAAACTATAGAAATAGCATACTGGCGCGGGGAGAAATGTATTGCATTGAACACAGTAAGAGGAGCCCTATTAAATGGCGGAAACCGCCAGCTAAGAGGAGTGCCTTTAAAAAATGGAGACACAAAATCCGCTCCAACCAAGACAAGAATTTACAAATTAAACATAAAGTTTGAAAGGAAATACAAATACGAAATATATGTATGAAATTTATCTACAAAATCGCGCTAGAAACTAGCAAATTCGGGCAGCAATTGCAGAGCTAAATAAACGCGTGCGTTCACTTCGACTACTACTACTACTACTACTACTACTACTACTACTACTACTACTACTACTACTACTACTACTACTACTACAACTACTACTACTACTACTACTACTACTACTACTACTACTACTACTACTACTACCACTACTACTACTACTACTACTACTACTACTACTACTACTACTACTACTACTACTACTACTACTAATACTACTACTACTACTACTACTACTACTACTACTACTACTACTACTACTACTACTACTACTACAACTACTACTACTACTACTACTACTACTACTACTACTACTACTACTACTACTACTACCACTACCACTACTACTACTACTACTACTACTACTACTACTACTACTACTACTACTACAACTACTACTACTACTACTACTACTACTACTACTACTACTACTACTACTACTACTACCACTACTACTACTACTACTACTACTACTACTACTACTACTACTACTACTACTACTACTACTACCACTACTACTACTACTACTACTACTACTACTACTACTACTACTACTACTACTACTACTACTACTGCTGCTGATGCTGCTACTACTACTACTACTACTACTACTACTACTACTACTACTACTACTACTACTACTACTACTACTACTACAACTACTACTACTACTACTACTACTACTACTACTACTACTACTACTACTACTACTACTACTACTACTACTACTACAACTACTACTACTACTACTACTACTACTACTACTACTACTACTACTACTACTACTACTACCACTACTACTACTACTACTACTACTACTACTACTACTACTACTACTACTACTACTACTACCACTACTACTACTACTACTACTACTACTACTACTACTACTACTACTACTACTACTGCTGCTGCTGCTGATGCTGCTACTACTACTACTACTACTACTACTACTACTACTACTACTACTACTACTACTACTACTACTACTACTACTACTACTACTACAACTACTACTACTACTACTACTACTACTACTACTACTACTACTACTACTACAACTACTACTACTACTACTACTACTACTACTACTACTACTACTACTACTACTACTACTACAACTACTACTACTACTACTACTACTACTACTACTACTACTACTACTACTACTACTACTACTACTACTACAACTACTACTACTACTACTACTACTACTACTACTACTACTACTACTACTACTACTACTACTACAACTACTACTACTACTACTACTACTACTACTACTACTACTACTACTACTACTACTACTACTACTACTACTACTACAACTACTACTACTACTACTACTACTACTACTACTACTACTACTACTACTACTACAACTACTACTACTACTACTACTACTACTACTACTACTACTACTACTACTACTACTACTACTACTACTACTGCTACTACTACTTATTAAACCATAGAGTAGTTTTTCAAAGGAGATTGAGTAATTCAGTAAACGTATATAAAGCTGTCTATACTGAAGGACTGACAGATTTGTCATACAGGCTACTGATGAAGCACATCCATGTGAAATGCATTTAGCCAATTGACGGTGTCCATAATTACTGTGAGTAACTTATAATATTGCGTATTGTATTGTTGTATTGTTAACCCTTGCATATTACATGTTAATTCTATAATTTGCCTTTCAGGTGTAAGTAATATATTGGTTCAATTTGTCGTTGATGTGAATGAATTTGTGTGCTTGAATTTGAGTTTGCCTGATCGAATCGTTCTTACCTGCTCAACTGCCTGTCTGATTGCTAGTTAGATTGAACGATTGTCTGTCTGAATGGCTATTGCGAGGAAGAATGGTCGTAGGAAGAATGGAGATGGTAAAGGGGGTTCATCTGCGCATGCGCGCCTGGTAAAGCTGTATTACCAAATAATTCAGTGCTTCCACCATATTGCTACGCTACGTAGGCATTTAGATGCCGAAACTCTCCCTGATGGGCTTAGCAGGAAGGTGGAAGAGCTGAATGGATTTTGTAAGCCAGCTATACCAAATGATGACATCTACTTTGCCATCTGGAATGTGAATTTTGAGTGGGCAAAATCTACCATTAAGGCCATGTTAAATCACTATAATGAACAACTTGGTAGTATTAGAACTGAAGTAGTCCTCACACAGGCAATGCCACATTTAGACCTAGGTCGTGCTAAATCCAATGCTATACGCTGGGCAAAAAACAATTATAATAGAAAGCTCGACATTAATGCGATTAGTTCTTTTTACGATTTTGTGCGACCGATAGATCCATCTCAGCAACCAATTCAAAATCTCGCACAAGCCATGCCTCTGGTCATGATACCAACTGTGGCCCCACAATCACAAATGAAAAAACGCCTCAGATCACCTGAAACTTCGCCGCCAGTCACAAAACGAGTAGACAATAAAACCTCTCCATTGCTACCATTAGATTCTGGCCCTAGAGATATGCTATTTGAAGCATCATTAATCCCACTACCTGACTCTCCACTAGGCAATCTAAATGACCCAAACGAATATCCGCCCTTGCCACAGAGGGAAAGGGTTAATGGTAGCAAATCTGGTCCACGGACTGGCGCTTCTCAGAAATCCCCCAAGAGCAGTCAACCATCGGGTCTCAAGACCCCATCCCCAACAGGGAAACTGCCACAGCCCAGCTTCTCTCCAACTCCAGGTCCAAGTAATGCACCGGAGGTGCGTCCTATTAAATTTACAAATAGACCCCAACAACCCACCATGTTGGAGAGAAACATTTTTTGGAAATTTCGTCATGAAATCGAAAACAAAATTGACTGGCGACTACCTGTTCTCACGAACAAAGTACTCATCTTTGGAGCTTCGAACTTGAGTCGCATTAATGTTGAGCCCCACCCTGAAACGCAAGTTGCCTGCTACCCAGGAGCTAAATTGTGTCATGCTAGAGGACTAATTCAAAAGTACACTGGATCATTTAAACCAGAGAAAATAGTGATCAACATTGGCATTAATGATATGAATGAACCCATCTCTAGTTCAAAACATAGATTAATGCTGCTTCTCAGTGCGATTAAGTCCAAATTCCCAAAGACTGCGATTTACTTCGCAAAACTTAACTATTCAAGTCGGTTGACAGCTCAGCAGAAGTTGGCGATTCAGTCCATCAATTCGACGGCTGAATCATCAAAATCTGTGACTGTCATTCCTGCACTTAGACTCTCCGAATTTAATGTTGTTAAGGATAACATTCATTGGACTGAGAAGACAGCTAACTCGATGTATTCTGCCTGGCTTAAATTCCTAAATTTAAACTAGACAAGGGCCAGGGTAACATCCGCCCGGAAACAGGACTGGGCAGTAATATTGTCAATTTAACTGGCTCCCCATTATGTGAAGCAGAGCAGTCACTGCTCAATTTTGGTCTTACATTTGTCCCAACACCAAAACCTAAAACAGGTTTGGATGCTCTTTTAGATAATGGCTGTATGGAAACATCTGAATTTAGTCACCGTATTAAGTTAGCAGACTTCTTTCGTAACTCTAATAGTAACATTCCACCATTCATTGAAAAAACTGGCTGGGCACCAAACGTAAAAATCCTGGACCCAGCGATCGGTGAAAGCATAGAACTCTTTTCAGAACGTGTTAAAAATTCTAAATTCCCTAATGATCAACCAAATTTACCCTATGAGGAACGCCAGGCCTTAATTGAATTGTCTAAAAACAGCGAAATTGTCATCAAACCTGCAGATAAAGGGTCAGCGACTGTAATAATGCTTAAAGATAACTATAAACGTGAAGCACAACGACAACTTAGTAACCCAAAGCATTACCAGAAACTAAGCAAACCACTTTGGCAAAATAATTGCAGCAAATTTAATGAGATTCTTCAAAAATTGCTCGATAGCAAGAAGATCACCGAAAAGCAACATAAGTATCTCTTTGCTAAACTTGAGTCAAAACCACGGACTTTCTATCTTTTGCCAAAAATTCATAAACCCATAGATTCGTGGTTGGACACAATGTCACCGCCCGGGCGACCTATAATCTCTGATTGTGGCTCAGAATCCTACAGAATCAGTGAATACATCGATTACCATCTACAGCCAATAGCAAATAGACACCCCAGCTTCTTGAAAAACACAGAAGACTTCTTATCACAGGTCTCTGAGACCTGGATACCTCCAAATTCATTCTTGGTCACGCTTGACATCGATGCTATGTATACAAACATCGACATCGAGAAGGGTATAAATTCTATCCGTAGAGCATTCGTGAACTACCCAGACACCAACAGGCCAGACAGAGAAGTAATAGCTCTATTAGAGCTGAGTCTGAAAGGCAATGATTTTGAATTCAATGGCGAAATTTACCAACAAATTTGCGGCTGTGCGATGGGCAAGCGCTTTAGCCCATGTTTTGCCAATATTTACGTAGCAGAGTGGGAGGAGGAAGCGTTAGAAAAGTGTCCAAAACATCCCCTCATTTATCGCAGGTACCTTGATGACATTTTCATGATTTGGCAACACACAAAGGCAGAGTTTGATGAATTTTTCGAAATTCTGAACAATCACGATCCGAATATCAAATTAAAAGCAACCATTGACGAGATGTCCGTAGATTTCCTGGATGTAACTGTATATAAAGGTCTAAAGTATGAAACAACTGGCTACTTAGACTACAAAGTGTATTTCAAACCAACCGATTCGCATCAGCTATTGCACAAAAAATCTTTCCATCCACCACATACTTTTAAAGGAATAGTTAAATCACAAATAATCCGTTTTCACAGGAATTCTAGTGATAGAAAAAATTTTGAAGAAGCGTGCTCTACCCTATTCAAAGCCCTCAAACCACGAGGTTACTCCTCACGATTCTTGCGCAAAATCAAATCTGAAACATTAGACGGCTTGGAATCCATTCCAGATAATGCCTCAAATCGTCGGCCTACCAAAATTTCTCACAATCGTCCTATTATAGGTGTAGGCGAATCTCGCAAATGCGGAAAGAAAAGGTGCAAGTTAGATGAATTTCTCCCAAACCAGAATACTTTCACGAGCTTTCAGAACAAAAGCAAGTTCCAACTTCAGTCTAATCTAGATTGTGACTCTGAAAATGTTATTTATCTAATTTCATGCAAATTGTGCCAAAAACAGTATGTCGGCGAAACCAAATGTCCATTAAGATGGCGGGCAACTCGACACCTCTCAGATATTAGGCTAGAGGAAGACACACATGTTTCCGAACATTTTAATCTTCCTGACCATTTAGTCCTTCGTGACTTTGAAATTATGCCGATTGAACAGCCACCCCTTTCAGATACGGCAGAAGAAACTGATAAACAAAGAAAACTTCGAGAATCGTTTTGGATTAAAGAACTCGAAACACAGTGGCCAAGGGGAATAAACTCGGACCCAGGCTTATCTGATCAACGTGACAAAATTCCATTCATTCTGACCTATAATCGGAAAAACGTTGAAATTTCCAAAATTTTGAAAGATGAGTATCAAAACCTACAGGAGAAACTGAAACAACCCTTTAACAAGCGACCAGTAATTGCGTTCAAGAAAAATCCGAATCTACGTGACATCTTGGTAAAAGCAAAACTCAAATAGCTATCCATAATATCCATCTCAATCATTCAACATTAACCCTTGCATGATGGTCAGCCAAAAACGGTCAATTTAGTGATCTTGGGCAATGTCCATTTGCCGGCGGGGATTAGAGTATTTTTGAAAATTTACCACTGTAATGACTGGCTCGGGAACCGAGACAGTCGTTCCAGTGGTGTATTCTCGGGAATGACCTTGTCTGTGCCTGCAAATGTACATTAAATAAGTAAGCGCATATTTGGATTTTACTGAACAAATTTAACCAGTAAAGGGTTAACATTAATGCCATATGGCTTTCCTCAAACAAAATGACAAATCTCAGGCAGTAGGATAAACCAAAATATCTTAAATTTTTGAATTTTTTCAATTATTGAAGATTCTGAGCCAGTGCGTTGACAATATTGACTACATACTTGCGAGTGCCAGTTCTGTTATTTTACTGCCTTGTAAAAACATAACTTATATATCCGTCGACACCGTCAGGCAGTCTGTCGGTCTTTCAGTGGAGAGACTTATATACCAAATTCTACAATCATTCCCGGATTCACTCTCCTGCTTCTCCACTCATTCACTGGTCCACCCGCCTAACCATCCATCAGCTCCTGTCAATCCACCCATGCATTCACTGGTCTGGCTGTCACATGGTCCACTTGTCCGTCAGTCCGTTTGCCCATCCCTCCCGCTACTCTGCCGTCCCACTGCCCGTCTGTCCATCTCGAACTCCCACTCCTGCACCTTCTCCAGCCCATCCCCGCTCTATCCTTCTCTCCTACCCATCCATCATCCGGCCTCTCATCCATCCATGGGGGTGGGGCCGGGGGTGGGGGGGTGTAATGTGAATGGTGTGTGCGTGCGTGCGTACATGCGTGCGTGCGTGTATACATGTGCCTACGTGTGTACATGTGTGTACGTGCGTACATGCGTGCGTGTGTAATTGTGGGTACGTGCATGCGTGCGCGTGTATGTGTGTGTGCGTGTGTGTGTGTGAGCGTGCGTGCGTGTGGGTGGATGGGTGGATGGATGGTCCTCCCCCTCTATCCAGCCATGCCCACTCTATTCTTCCTTCCTTCCCATCCCTCATTCCATCTCCACATCGGGATGGATGGATGGATCTTTCCCATCCCTCCTTCCCTCCCTTCCATGGATGGATGGATGAATGGATGGATGAATGGATGGATGG